>PDGT01000091.1:1070949-1100491 GCA_003671415.1 Megathymus violae
AGTAGCGCTAGGTTCCTCCTATCGACAGTCGCTCGATCCCTACCAGGTTATATGTATATAATAGAAAGTTCTAGGATCGCGTGCCCTATGCACCATGCTTCTTCTACGTGAAGTTCTTTCGAGTGACAGAAATATTTGATCTTAAAGCCTTTAACCATTTAGCCAAAGTGAAATAAAAAAAATTAAAGTTCTTATGATACACGGCCACCAACCCGTGAAGGTCACCGGCGAGCCACCAGGTGCTGACCGCCGTTGCCCCCCGACACCTTCTCGACGACGCTTTCTCTAGCGGTCAATATAATTGCAAGTCGTAGATCGATGATGGTGTTCACGTCTCGTTCGGTGTGTTCAACGGTACGTGTGCGGCGCGCGTTGGTATCGACCAACCGGGAAACGTCCCACCACAGTGTGTTCTCCGGTAGCACTCTTTCTTATCGACTAGCTGCATTTATGGCTATCTGATGGGCATTAATTAAACGGAATAACACCGGTAACGCGAGCGGCTGACGCCGTGCACAACGCTTGCCAGAAAAAATAACGTTTCCATATTCATACGTCTATCGACCGATACGTCCGATCGACGAGCAGGACGCTCGCGGGAAACGATTAGTATAGTGTGCGTACACCTTTATAATGAACTGCTGAATAGATGTTGATAGACAATATAGAAATGATGTGTTACAATGAGTGACGCGTTTACCTGTGTTACTCGAACTCACGACTTTACACTGTTTTGTAGTTTCCGTGACAGAATATTACAAATATAATATTTTAAATGTTTGCAGTAGTTTTGTATTTTCAAAATTATTCGTTAATAAAATGGATTACATACAAATTAACTATATGTAAAATCATGTGACCAGTTATGATTAATAACAGCGATCGAGCCTATGAGTATTATGTACTTTTGATACTAATACTACCTGTAATAATTATATTAAATGCTTACAACATGTATTATTTTGATGAGCGTGCCGTTACGACGCTACCCCTATGCTCCATTTCACATACCTAATCAGCTTTACAGCGACTTGAATAAGCGCAAGATCATGATGACCCGTTGAAGTGTCCGCACGTCGGTCGCCGGGTGGGACCGACTCGAAACATTCTGCCGAAGCGATCGCGTGCGGTGGTTCTGCGTAAATCACGGTCATACAGTAAAATGGCCGGAGAATGTACCGGTTGTGGATAGTCACTATAAATTTAAACATTGATAGTGATGTAGTTTCGCTATATTCGCCTAATGCTAACGAGCGCGCACTAAAAAACCAATATCAGTATATCACCCGCTCATCCATGTTTTGGACTCGTGGTATTCGATGAAAACTTTAAAACGTTCACGGGGCCGGCCGTGGAGTCGCTTTTGTGAGAATTACTTTTACTTTACTAATTTATGACAATTATGATGTAGTTATTTCATTTTTTCATAATCACAATATTGTTAAAGATTTTGAAGTTGCATTTGTATAATATTATCGATGACATTATATTAATACATTATTCAGGCGAAGGATTTAATTAAATCCCATAAATACTCCTAACCACTGCTGCAAAACTGTTTCGTGTCGATGCCAGACAGTTTTGATTAGTAGGAATCTACGATTGAATAAATATTCAAATGATACAACTCACACTCGGCTGCAGCCGTTCTAGCCTTGCAAAAAGTGTTGAACGAAAAAGGAATTGTGAGTGTAAATATATGATCGGCCGCGAACACAATCAAGCGGATCGTTCCGAGCCAGCAGGCGCGGCCATTACTTTTGTTGCGCGACGCCCGCGCCGGCACCGCCCCCCACCCTGCACTCCGCACCTCGCACCTCGACGCTTCTCGGACGCAGATTTTTAAGTTATTTGCGTTTTGAATTTTTTGCCAACGTTCAGCTCCCACGTCGGACCACTCCACCGCTCGCCGTAACCCACAAAAACGTGTTCCACTCATTATGAAACACGAAACTATGATATTTTAAGTCGCCTCGCCGTCCATACGACAAACGACCTCGGCGTTGCGCAGTCGCCGCGACGGCCGATAAATATACGCTTTACTGTTATCTATAAACAACCTTCAGCTAGGAGCCGAACCGGTATCGAGGCGAAACTATTCTAATAAAAAACCAAAACCAGTCCAAATTAAAGATAAGATGGTGGAAAATGTTGGAGGAATTATACGAAACGCGGCGCGTAGGAGGTTCGTTGCGAGTAGGTGCGATATGTAGGTACGATACGAGGCCGGCGCGACTGGCTGTGGACTCTGGCCGCGTTCAGTACCCGAACGAATGCTCCGAGGGATGTCATTCGGCGCCGATAATTGTATCTCGACTGATAAAAATAGGTTCCATCTTCATAATACGCATTTTATATTACCAGGGCCAGGTGTTGACTTCGACAGTGCGGCGAAATACCTTTTACGATGGCTTGTAACGTTTTAAACGCACCGGTATTGAAGTATTTTTTGCAACTTTTCGTGCGAATGTTGCTCAATGGTAGCATACATAAGGTAAACTACACTTATTGACACTTGTAGCGCATTTTACAGGTATTAGTGTTGATGGAAGCCAACGACAGTGTTGCGTTTTCGCTGATCTACGACCGTGGCGATGCGGCGCAATAAATACTGTCATCATCGGAAACCGTTCCACTGCTGAGCTCGGGAATCGTTTTACCGACACTGACAATTAGGTTAAAGGATTTAAGGGGCGAGGCATCGTTTTACTTAGGGTGTTGCATGTGCACATCGACGAACATCATACATCTTCGAGAACTTTATTGAAAACTCTCAGAAATGCAGAATATTTTTCTTCGCTTAAGCAACTGAAAATAATCCCTAAAACGCTTTAAATTAAAAAAAAAAAACACTATAGCGTACACCGAAGTCCGACTCACGTTTGTGGATATTGGACTGTTTGAAACACGCCATGCTTGAAACGCGTCCTGATACCACATCTAATAGCGTTCGCCGTACAAGTATTAAAAACATTGAGCAGCTGCGTCACCCAGGTGAGACGTTAACGAAACGCTGTTCAAACTTTGTCATACAAAATGTAGAAAACTGAAGTCTCGTAACGTAGTAATTGTGAGATTACAAGTAACGTTCGTTCTAACAAAACACACGTGCTATTTCCATCTTAATAAATTGGGATTTAAAGCTTCTCGTGAGCCGCTATATCGAATAAAACACATGGGGTATAAAATGTTGAACAACGGACGAGGCTATGATGAACAGTTTGATGTTGCAGACGAAAACGGACGTCAGTGACCACGTGCCAGGTTCTCTGCTCGTTTGTCAGCCACGGACGTAAGGAGCAGAGAAGAATAAAATAGTTTTATACTGGACTCCTTAAGAAGATATATTCAAAAGTGTTCTATGCAGTAGAATTATTACAATAGTACCCGCAATGCTAGGCATATGACTGGCTGATTCTACTTCAATAATTATTGATGTAAAAGTTGTACTTATAACGAACCGAGTTATTAAAGAGTTATTACTTTGGTTTACACATTGTTTTCGTAAAGAAAAATGTGAAAATATTTACGAGAAATAAAAATGTGGTGTATTACTTATTCCGGTGCGGTCTGTCGATCCTACCGCCTATGTAAAATATACTACTTACAAGCACACGCAACGTATCGCATTTTGGACAAAAAATATTTAATTAACTACAAGTTTTTAAAGACCTCGATAAACTCATCACATAAACTCATCACAGCATTCTGTTTTCGACATTTTTCTAGCCTCCCTAGCGTATTACTTATATAATCATAGATGTATCAGAATGTAGACATCTCATAGCTCAAGACTTGCCTCGATTGTAACGTATCAGGTAGATTACGAGTGACGCTCCTGCAGCGAACGGTGAACCGTACAGACTCTAGTGTGACGAGAGATCGGCAGTACGCCGCTAGCAGGTATCGACACTCGCGGCCAAACATTCGGGTTTACAACAAATTTTAATACGCTTAATTTCAGAAATCTCAGACCCTTTGAGTAATTTAGTAAACGCCCGAAAACAACTTGCGAAATTCGCTTTCCAGTCAGAGTCGTCCGTTATCTTGTACGTAACAACAACGGGGTCCCAGGAAATCCTAATGTGGCGGTATTAATAAATCATCTTGTTACCTGTATACCGATATTTCGTAAATAGTACAATCATAACGGTACAGTACGTACGGTAGGTACACTGAACATGTTCGATCGCGTTCGCGGCGATATAAATTTAGAATCGTTTAAGTAAATCGGTGGTAAAAAATATTATAATATTAAACTGTATGATCGTAAATCACGGAATAACGAATATATATAGTAGTAACCTTAAGGCGATTTTAATAAAAAATACATTACCATTAAAATTTAAATGATCACTTTAAAGTTTAGGTAATTTAATTTAAATGAATGTTTCATCTTTTGAATAATTAATTCATCAGCCGAAGACTGAAATGATGTGTGTGCTGCGGGTGTCCTCGTGTGTGACACCAGCTGCATCTGCAACTGGACCGTGCAGAACAATGGACGACTGAAACGAACCTGACTGACTGTTGGGTTTATTTTTCACGTTTTCTGCTTTACGATCGAAGGGCGGGACTTGTAATATTACATGCTGGCACTATGAAAATATACGTCGAAATCAAGTTAGGTCGTACAGGTAGGTAGGTACGTACTGTACGAAGACAAAAGACAAGTACGTGACACTGACAGCGGACGAGTCAGGCTTCATGGAATGTTCAGTTCGTGAGCACGGGGAGGGACTATCGCGTTTCAAATTGTGCGTTGTAAACATAGTCACTATAATTGGCTATTGTTTTTAAACGGACATTACACTTTGTATTGGTGATTGAACGGATTGTTTCTATTCTAACCAATATTTCTCGTGATACGTCCACAGGGGATGAATGAATTCTACGGAGGAGAATACCATCACCAATTTACTTTTCCAGGTTACTCTCGGATCCAGGTTACTTTAAGGCCCCGCTACCCTCACGTTATTTTATATTTATATCAGACACTAAATTGTATCCTATTTATTATCTTTGAGGATAATGTTTAGGCTATGCTACGGTTGTACTACTAGGGTGGCGGCGTTAAAAACAACTTACTTATAAATTATCTATAAATAACTATTGTTGTTTCAGATGTTTCAATTTCTAATTTTTTTTCTATTTTGACAGTATATTTAACAAATCGTTTTATCGTTACATCAACGATTTTTTTTATTATTCTACGCTATTTATTGTTTTTGTTGATATTACTTGTTTATGCAAAGGGGCAAGCGGCGACTTATGCGGCCACTGCAGTCGCTATTCCCTTCACCCGCACGTATCACTGGTAGAGTTCCTTCTGAGGGTAGAGTCGTAGTTCGTCTCCATCGTGTCGTGTAGAGCGTAACGTCACCACAAAAGTACTCGAGACAATGGGCAGACGCGTTATCAGACCAGTGACAGGTATCACTTTAAAGTGACATCGTTCCCATTTCTAAGCAATCACCTGTCATTGTATGGCTTATTACCTCTCGATCGATCCGAGCCTTTTCGTACCTCGCCGGGCGACTCGCAAGGTTCGGTACCGATGTTGACGGTACATTTAGGAGTGTTTATCGTCTGTTAGAAATTGTTGTTGACATTTTAGTGAAGCGAGCCATTTATTATTCGAATCAAAGAATGCTGTTACTGTCACACTGACCAATAAGTGAGCGAAAAAAGATTGATACTGATTCGGTTATGAAACCGCTCGTATCAATGGCATGTGACGTCAGCGGTTGGACGGTGAGAGTAGTTTTTTATTATATTAATATCCAGCCGCCTGTTGGCACGTTCTCACTACAACATTAACCACAAATTCAAATTCAAAATCATTTATACATATAGGTATTTAGTAAATACACTTATGAACGTCAGTTTTTGCTTCTACCACCGTTTCGAAAAGGTGCTTTAACAATGAGGAGAAGAAACGGCGAAAGAAACTCCTCAGCACATCTTTTAAACAACATATGGTAATTACAAAAGTTTAGTTAAACCTGTGCGGAACTGGTTTCGACACTAATTTAGTCCAGGCATCCTTGTCATTCATGTACTCATCTATACTATAATATCCCTTGCCTATAAGTTGTGTTTTAATGCGACGCTTAAAAGTTCCAATGGGCAACTCGCGTAACGATTTAGGAATCTTATTGTAAAAACGAACTCCAAGCCCCATAAAGGAACGCTGAACCTTTTGAAGACGAAATGCAGAAGTAACCAAATTATGCCTATTTCTTGTTTGATGATTGTGTGTATCACTTTTCTGCTTATACGTATTTAATTTTTTTTTAATAAATACTAATTACTATATATATACTGACTGGCTACGGTGAGTACACCTATTTCTTTAAATTTTTCTCTTAATGACTCACGCGACTTTAATCTGTATATAGCTCTAATTGCTCTTTACTGTAACATAAATATTGAATCAATGTCCACTGATTTACCCCACATTAGGATACCGTAAGACATAAGACTATGAAAATAGGCAAAATAAACAAGTCTAGCTGTCTCTACATCAGTAATCAGTCTTATCTTCCTAATAGCGTAGACAGACCTACTAAGTTTACTTGCGAGAACCGACATATGGGCACCCCACTGAAGCTTACTACCTAAGGTGACACCTAAAAAAAATGTGGATTCTTCCATCGGCAGTGATTCGTTATTTAATTTAAGGAATTTGCCTACCTTCTGCACATTTGGTAGTGCAAACTCTATACATTTCGTTTTATTGGCATTTAGAACTAAGTTGTTTATTGTAAACCAATGCGATACATGGGACAAAGCACTGTTTACATCGTCAAAATTTGATTTATTTCTTTCAGTCTTAAATATTAAAGATGTGTCATCAGCAAAGAGTACAATGTCCGCATGTATGCTAATGAAATACGGCAAATCGTTAATATAAATCAGAAAAAGGAACGGACCTAGAATAGAGCCCTGTGGAACACCCATAACAATAGACGATCCCGATGATTTGGTATCATTTACACTAACACATTGAACCCTACCCTTCAAATAGGACGCAATCAAATTGAGAGCATTGTACTTGACGCCATAGTGACTAAGCTTAAGAAGTCACGATTCATGCTCAACACAATCAAATGCTTTGGACAGATCGCAAAAAATGATTTTGAAGTTTGCACATGATTTTAAAGTTATATCATCGCGGCCGTTATACATTCTAACTGTAGCGGGTGCACACGATTACTGTATTCATACCGATTTTTAAAATTATTATATAAAAAGACACTACCGACATATTTATGTACCAAACAGGACAATATTTTCACCTGACACAAAATAATGGATTCCCTGTTACCTCTGGATGCCTCGAGATATAACAGATATATTAAATCGTAGTGTGAATAAGACGCTACTAATTGTCCATATGTACCGACTTTGTGTGGAGAGGAAATAACAATATGATCGAGAAGAGAAAGATTGCAATCGAGATTTTTTTGGAAAAAGGCAACAGGGTCCATAGTTTAATAGAGCGTCAATCGTTTTTAATAAGACATAATGTGTCTTGAAGTCATCCATCAGAATTACATGTACATAAATTAGAATTAAATTATTTAGGAGTTTTTCAGCAGTCTCAATAGAACACAACCATAAGCATTCGTGTGTCACTGAGGATTTCTTCCAGAAATAGAAACACCGCAGAGCTGGAATAAAGTGAAGGGGAATTGCATATAATTTTGTGCAGAATATCATCTCGGAGATAAATTTCAATTCCTCAAAGAACTTAACGTAATGGAAATTGTGTTGACGGTAGTGAAGGTATGAGAAAATACTTCGAGATAAGTAAAACATCGAGAGGTGCATTGTTAATGGATACCAGAAGATCGGAATAATGGCGCGGATACTGTGAACACTTATATGGACTACGTTAAATGATGAGGGTACGTAGACCCCAGCATGGACAAATGATCACACAGATTCCGAGAGCTGGAATGCTTACTAGTAGCGCTGAAAATAATTTTCATTATCCATACTAAGTATATGAACTACTACATGAATATAAATAATAAAGGTGTAAATTAAGTATAAAGATATTAATAGGAAAATCAATACCGTATTCAAATAGTAATATGGAAAGAAAAACAAAAATTTGCCTAATCGTCCACTCACTAGCATTCTGATAATACTAGCACACATTAACTTGAAGAGGTTATAAATATTGACATTACGTAAACCCGGCCAAAGAACCCAAAAAAACCGCGCATATCTCAACTACAGTTTAAAAAGTATAGGTACATTATAGATATTTAAATGTTGTTATTATAACACTGACAAACATGCCACAGGGCTGGTATCCAGCGACACAAATATTAATCATTGTATCATAATCTTTGCAAAACGTGAAATAATAGATAATTGTCAACTTGTCATTGTTTGTGGTACCGAAACAATTTGTGTCAGCATAATTTCATGTCATTACAGTAAAAGAATGACGCTTAAGTTATTATTAACTAAAATTTCGGGACAAAAGAAGGAGAAACAATTAGTAAAATGTAACTTATTAATTATTGGTGTGCGACATTAGGACCTTGCTATTTATAATATGGAATGGAACACTTAAAGTGTAGGCGATCGTAAGTAAATAACACGTGAAGATTGTAACGAAAAATATTCAAATTCAAAATCATTTAATCATATAGGTATTTAGTAAATACACTTATGAACGTCATTTTTTGCTTCTACCACCGTTTCGAAAAAGTGCTTTAACGATGAGGAGAAGAAACGGCGAAAGAACTCCTCAGCACATCTTTTAAACAACACGTCGTAACTACAAAAGTTTAAACCTGTGCGGAACTGGTTTCGATACTATTAATTCCAGGTATCCCTGTCCTTAATGTACTTATGTATAATTATAATAATAATAACATAATATTCTTTGCCTATAAGTTGTGTTTTTAATGCGACGCTTAAAAGTTCCAATGGGCACCTCGCGTATCAACTTAGGAATTTTATTGAAAAAACGAAATCCAAGCCCCATAAAGGAACGCTGAACCCTTTGAAGACGATATGAAGATGTAACCAAATTATACCTGTTTCTTGTTCCATGATATACACATCACTTTTCTGCTTATACGTATTTAATTAAATTTGTTAAATTTTTTTCTCTTAATAACTCACGCGACTTTAATCTGTGTGTAGCTCTAATCTACTATATTAAAATTTTAATTGTGGCGTCATGCAGTCTTCTTTCCCTTTCGAATAGCTCACGCTTCAGATTGACCGAGGGCATTAGCTACAGCGGGGAACTTCGGAATAAGGCATTTTAATTCATCTCTCGACTCGATTTATTTTTCGTGTTTTGCCTGGCTGCAGAATGAAAATTTTCCACGCTGTCAACAAACAATTCTTAATCCAGCCATTTATGAGCCACAGTAAAGACCTTGTGCCTATTCGTAGTGAGAAACTCGGAGATACTGATCCTGAGCCTTTTAGCGAAATCTCATCGTCTCCAACCAGCAAGCAAAGATATCCATCCATATGACTAATCCTGACGAGCAGCAGGCGTGTTGAAATCTGCGAGGTACCAAGCCGGTGATATACCTGAATGTTTTCAGTATTCACGTTGGTCAATTTCTTTGCTGCTTATTAATTTGAGGATCTTCTCGTTCTGTTTTTGAGGAAAACTATGGATGAAGATGACTCTTCGGCTCATAGAGGTTTCATGACTGTCGACGCTTGGTACAAGCGCTTCCATCTGCGGCTTTGTCAGGGATGCCGATTGGCTAGTAAAATATTCGAAGCCAGAAAGATCCTTTCAAAGATTCAAGAAATGTTTATTAAATTGGAAAAAAAATTAAGCACATTAAGTTCGCGTATTTACGATATCTACGCCTACCGGCGAGTTAATCTTATTACAATAAAGATGACCTCAAACGCTCACGATGTCGAAACCACTACCTATTTGTATATGACACAAGTCGTCAATCGGAAATCCTGTCCACCTGATCGGACGAGGTCAGGTTGTATTTCAGATACCTGCAAGCAACCTCTAAATGAAGGTTGCAGGTGGCAACTGCAGGTTTAGGAGTCAAGTATGGGTCGAAAGACGCATTCATGAGATTTTATATATATATTTTACTTTGTACTAAGCCGAAATAAATAAGTTGGATTTTAATCAATGTTTTAATTATTATCAATGTTTATTTATCAATCAGTGTTTTAAGTATTATTTAAATTATTTGAGTTTTCAATTTAACATTCTAAATTGACACCTAGAAATTTTATAAACATACCTAACTGTGTTCAGCTGAATATCTCCGAGTAAGTGTATTAGGGCATTACTTAGAATAAAGAGGTCCAGTCTGGGCTATAGAGATTTTAATGTCCACGGAATTCAAGGGCTCTGATCACCAGGCTGATTTCTCCTAGTTCACCTTCATATCAATAAAACAAAATGATAATATTGCTCCTCAAGTTTCCACTAACCCCTCACTTCATCCTTTTCCGGTGATAGAAAATAAATTATTTACAATATGCATAATTATAGTGCAGTAATAAAAAAAATGTCACATAGAGCGAAAAAATTGCATATTTGTAGCGGTTCGTTTTCAGATGTTTTTATATTAAAAAGTCATCTGTAATGATTAAATCGAACAGCCTCTGTGTGGGCGACTACCGACCCGTGGGAACTCGGGTCATCTGATGTGGTTTGTTTCAGCTTGCCGTAAATAACTCCAACCAGTAAGAAAACTCATCACTAATTACGGCTTACGGCCGGCACGCGGCGCTGCTCGTCCGCTCCTTACGAAAGCTCAGTGCGCGGTTAAAAAATGCATGAGTTTAACCGGTTTGCTACCTCGTAAATGGTACGCATTAATCATTCAACTATGATTTAGATGTCAAAACATCAAATTTAACAAGGGTAAGTAATCACTATCACTAATTAGAAAATATTGTGTAAAACTAGAAAATAATTTGCATATTGCAATAATAACGAGTTCGGTCGGTCACAGCGGGTAGCAGCTGACGGTTTTAAAATGTTGTTATTATAACGGTAAAGGCCAGAGCCCTTAAGGAACTCTTTAAATTGGTACCAACGTCACTCTTCCATCTTCGCACCCTTGGCAGAAGACGTAAGTTCCATCTATATCAATAGGAGTCGGAGCAATCCCTGACGGTACGATTTTTCACGAACATTTTTGCCGCGTACATGTTCTACGCATAAATTGTGGAACGAGCTTTATTCAGAGTATATCATAATGATATGAAGCTCTTTACAAAAGTTAGAGCTCTCCTCCAGGTCCAACGTTGCAATAATGACTACTACTGTGTTAGGTTCATGTCAGATTCAAACGACGGTAACCACTTACGATCAGGTCGCGCGTCTGTTCTTTAGGCTATATAAAATATGGGCCAGAGTTGTGGTAGCGCGCCGGTGACTCGTTGCTAGCAGTGGTGATATGCCTTCTTTGTATCTACTGTTGTGCGGTACACACTCGTTTTAACTAACGAAATGGCCAACCTCCTTGGGCCAATTTCAAATGGTACTAATAAAATTCGTTTTATATTATTACTAAATATTAAATAATACACGTTTAGTTTTAGCTATATTTGTAGATGCTTCAAATAAAACCTAAAGGTCCGACACGCTCCAATCCAACAAATAAAAATCAAAAGAAATCTTGCACCGCGGCTCACGGACGACATTAACAAAGTTATGGTATTCTACGACAAAACCAAGAGAAGGTGCAAACGTTGTTCGTCAGAACTTAATTTGTCATCCTTTACGATGTTGCGTAATCGCTGCTATCGACTGTGTGTAGACACTACTTCCGTGACTCGCTTACCAATCGGAGCCCTGCATAGGCATGGAAATTCCTTAGGTCCATCGGGATCGACGAGCTCCTTATGGCGGCGGGCGTGAGAGTTAATTTAAGTGATCTCAATAGACGTTTCTCTGTTCCCCTGCGGTTTTAGGTTCCGACATTAAGTCCCGTAATCTGTTGACGTTATCTGAGTTCCGACACTGCTTTTATTTTTTCTTACGTAACTGAAGAAAATGTTAATAACGTCAACATGGCAACAAGCCCATTTATTTCGTATCCCCTAAGTCACTTCACCACCTGCTCCATCTCACTTTTGACCCATTTCTATTTTGCCACACCTTTCAAAAGTTCTAGAATATAATGCTGTCAACTATCAATTCAAAAACTATTTCAGATTCGAAAACTTTTTCAATTTTCACGAAGAGAGTGAGAGAACATTACCTATCCGTAGCAGAGCAAATATAGCCATATTAATGTTTTTATATTTATGGTATTTTTAAGTAAATTTATCATGTATTATCTGTAAGTTAATTTAACCATGTTTTGTAAATTTGGGGTTTTTATGTTCTGAATCAATTAAACATTAGTGATTTGTAACATACTCATGTATTTATTTGCTATTTAATGTGTTAATATATTATCTCTATATACGAGTATGTGTGTGTCAACACTTCATCTACCTTTCGACATTAAGTCTCCAATCGCAGGCCTGCTGAAAGAAATTCTTCTTTCTAACCTTCTTCTAATTTCCTGGCCGACAAAGCATCAGTGATTTTGCTGCTTTGATGTTGCTGATGTCCATGGACGACGGTGACCGCTTGCCATCAGGTGGCTCGTCTGCTTGTTTGTCGGCTGTTGACATAAAAAATAATAATATGATAATTCTCACAAATTTTAATAATTAGGTGTATGAATTAAAATGGGGCAACAGAACGGTCAACTTAAATATTTAAATAACAACAAATTGTCAGCGAGATCTAAAACTTAACTATTAGCTTACCCAATTATGCGTGGGTACATAATTACTACCAAGTAGGATCTGACTGATCACGAACAACTTTTTGCCGACGACACGCTCCGAGAGCATTGATAACACGTTTGAGTTACAATAGCGCGTTATTCAAATGAGGCGGACCGGCGCGCGGCGCTTGCGCACACACCGGCCGCGCCGGCCGCGGTACGATACTAGATATTACACCGTGATATTGGGGATAGGCGCTTCCAGTACTAAATTAAGTGAAATATGAGTAATACCGCAACTGGAAAATATGCCTAATTGCGTCAGTTCAATATAAAATACCATAGTACTCGTGGCCAGATGATTAGGTGGTAGCTAGGCCATTCAGGTGTCACAGTAACAGCATGTGGTTCTGAAACTTCACGATAATCGTTTTTACAATAATGGTAAATGACTTTTGTTTGTCTAATTGAGATGTAAAAGCAACTATAGCTATAACTATAGCCATATATTACATGTTAATTATGATTAAAATCTTATCTGATATAATGATTATTTTAAGGATAAGACAGCTTGGACATGACTTTAATATGTAGCCATAAGTGTGTTCTGTCGCTTTCTTGCCGCTTCTTCTTCACTCACGGTAGGGATTTGTTGAAGCGATGGCATAGTTTGACGTTCGAAAAGTGTTTGTAAAAACAACTTCGAATAAATATTATGTAATTAATTCATTCATTCATTGTAATAGGAAATATAAAGCTGTATGAAGTTATTTTTTTAAACACTATTGCCAGGTGTGATAATGTTTATATACCGATCGTAAATTTCATACCTCATGCAAAGACTTAATGGTGTTCGTGAACACACAAGAATTTAATTTCCAAAAAAAGCACATTTTATGTTTGACTAATTGATGGAAAGTATTCTTGTTGGTATTAATGTTGCGTGTCTCCCATATCATATTCCGGTTAAAAATAATTCGGGTTCCCTACAGCAGTTGGATTATCTCTTACAAGGAAAGGAAGCCATTATCGAATACACTGACCGACGGAAAAGTACCAGGGTTTAGGTACCTACTAATATACATGTAACGGAGAACGACGGAAGTCGCTACGCAAGTCTACGCTTCGGCGCATATCTGCACGGTAGTACAAGATTCTTTAAAATGTATCTTCCGCAGTGTACAATAATTTTGTGTGATTTTATAAATGGAAGTTTATAATCTTAGTATTTAAAAACCGTACAATACTAGAAACTTTCTAATTTCAACTTTCCTTTTTCTATTATCTAACAAATCGGAGAATTTTGAGTATGCTCTTACGATAAGTATATTTAATAAAACACATTAAGTAGTTTATCTATGTTGCACATAAAGATAGGAAAAGAGAATTGGCTCTCGGTAGTTATCGATGATGAAAGACATGTGGACTTAAAACAGCCGATAGATTGAATAAAACAATTTGCATGCATTACATGTAGTATCGATGTGTTTGGGAACCGATGGCACTAAATAATTCAGAAATATCAGTGGCCATAAAATAGGGAGGCAAATCATAGAGCATCGATAATAAATCGCTAGTGTAAGCAATCGCACCTGACTGCGATTCGGTAAATTCATAGTTTATGAACCGCGGGGGAGGGGAGTCGTAAAACATATTCGCGGAATTATGTATCCCTGGTGGGCCGTACGGGCCGTACGTATGTACCTACCGTCACAGAGATCGCTTCATGGTGAAACAGTTGCATGAGCCCGAGATATTATATTTTTAAGCAACATAGAAAAATCATAGTGGATTAAAATTTAGTCTCTCACTAGATAGTTCAAGGTATCAACTAAATCTCGTACCATTGCGGGTTCCTAAGAATTAAAACTAAAATAAGTAATTGAAATTTCTAACGTAATAGAAATGGCATTCCATGACTCAATAAAAATACATACGAAAACTGCTTTCGAAAATTTGATTTCGTATAAAACGAAAATTTGATTTCGTATAAAATTGAAGAGACGTAAACGCTTCGTGTTCAGACGTGTGCAGTTTGCGACAATTCAAAAACTACATGCGTATTACTGTAATTACTAAAAAATACAACGCTCTCACTATATATGTTACACACCAGTTTCATCTCTCTGAAACGTGGAATTACTTCAGATCAATAGTAGAGAATGAGACAACCAAAAAAGTCGTGTACCTGATACTTAAAAGCACTTTTAGATGGTATTTAGTTGACGTATGGTTAATGAAGTAGCCCTTCTACGCTCTGATCCAGTATATGGCGTAGTCGACAGCTCAATATTTGATGTGCTGCAAATCGATGCACGGTGGCGCCACGAACCCGGAGCCGGGGCCAGATACAGAGTGTAATCAGTATTTACGGGCCAAAGGCACGATGTTTCTTCGTTGCGCACATTTCGTTCATTGACGTTGAATACCCATTGGATTTATAGAACTGCTCGAGTGCAAGTCCTTCATATTTAAGTAGGAATTAGGAAAATTAAAATAAGAAATCTTATTTATTACAGGTACATCTAAAACTAATTTTTGATACCTTTTCTAAGACACCTCTCATAGATTACACTAAACTAACTAAACAATTTGTTAAATACGTTTGAATATATAGCTTCTGAGAGAACAAATGATAAAATGAAGCACTCATTACTTTTCGGCTCTATTATTTAAATGTAATATATTCTCAAACTTTTTATCTATATCTTGTATATTTTCTTGGTACGATAGGGGCAAAGAAAACTGCACTTAACGTTCTGTTCAGTAGTCAATGCAGTCTGCAATGCACACAAATCTCAAACGAGAATACAGTACCTAAGAGGATCTCATAACTGAATCGGTTATGACCCTGTCCGCTAGACGGAGGGTAATGGATTTGATTCCGACCTTGGCAGACATTTATATGACTGATAAAATATCTTGAATGTGGTTGTCTTTAACGTCTCAACTGTGTACGTCCAGGAAACCGCAACATAATTATTTTCTATTTATTTATCTACAGCTCAACTTTAAATCGTCTGTGTTGCAAGAAGACAATGTTATTCGAGCTTCATTGCAAATGAGCTCTCGCCTTAGTTGTACCGTACCAGCGGCATCGGAAATATAAATTGTGGATGATATATCAGGGAAAAATATAAGGTATATTTACGAGGATTACAGTATTCTGCTCTAATTTGATGAGTTTCGAAATTAAATAACGGCGTTACATCTTGTCACATTTTGTTCTAGCTTTAATTATTTATATTAGCTGTAGTCCTGAGTCAACATTTTGTTTCTAGATACGTGTATTACGTATTACTGTGTACAGCCTCTGATAATAACGACGTATCATGCGATGGGCAATGCATTCCGTGCTCGCAATAATTAGATATGAGCTAGGTCGTGTGCTCCTCAATTGTCTATTGGTGTCGCGAATCGTCGATTACGTTACGTAATTTTAGTGAAAATTTATTCGGTGGTAATTCAGTTTATTGACGTTTACTTTTTTGTAAATATATATATAGCATGCAAGGGAGAAAATTTACACAAAGTGAGCGACATTGGATTGTATTAAATTTGCCGTTAAAAAAAATTATGCGTTCGTCCAAATCGACCAGCTAAAAGAGAAACACGAAACATTAATGCGAGCATTAATGCGAACATTTCAGACAAAAAAGATACAACATTATCGTTTCTTTTAAGATCTTGTCAAGAAGTTAAGAAACTGTACTTGATATAGTTGATAGTATCAGGCGTTACTTTGCGGAAATTCATTGTTATTAAATTAGTATTAATTTACTTTGCAACAATCCGCAAGCACAATGTATGATGGTATATATTTCTACACATGCATGAAACCTCCCTCCCTCCCACGAAGGAAAACATGCAATTATGATAAAAGTATATACCCAACACACATACCGTCACAAACACGTGTTTCGCTCCAAAACAGAGCATCATCAAGGTGAGTAGACTCTACTTAATACTTAATTTAATAAACTGTACTTGATGCATAAAAAAATCAATATCGTATTCCTTTCAAAATTCGTCCGGATCTAATGAGGCAATGAGCGGCACCGACCGTGGTTTCGTATTGCCATGAGGAATTTCACAGCACGCCGTAAGCTCGCGGCATTATCCACGGTAAGTGAATAGTGGCCATAACGTCTAACATCATTATAACGCCTTAATGACTCACTGCCTAATAAAATTTAGAATCTATTAAATGTTGAAAAGATAGTCTCATCGATGTTCGAGTTGGATTTCTCAATCTCAACTTTTACATACCATTATAGAATTGTAAAAGTTGTTTTTGTACATAACATATTCTAAAGATAATTAATAATGAGGTATCTGCATAATAATCATTATAATTAATAATTTAATACGATGTGGAGTTATACCATGGAAGTTCTTCCCATAAAATCTCTCATGGTTTCAATCAATGCTAATTGCGAAAGACTCTCTTCTTTGGCCTAATTTCAAGTGAAGAGCCAGATTAGAACAGTAGCCAGGCTTCGTTAGTACGGATAAAAATGGCGATCTTTAAAGCCCGTGACAGAAAAAGAATCAACGAAAAAATCAAGAATCAACGAAAGAATCAAGAGTTACCTACCGGTCGAGAAAGAAAGTCTCCCCGACCCCTTGTTTGGACAGTGATTGACTCTCGGAGCTGCAACCGTGATACGTTAAACTCATTTCACGGTTCACTACTATACCGTCAGATTAAGACGGATGGTAACGAAGCCAGTGAACTCCAACATTTGTACCTGGCATCATCATCCCGAACCAGGGAGGAAGCCTCGAGGAAAAACGGAGTCTTACAACCCAAAATTCTTAAACAACAGTTTAAACAGTTACTAAGCTAAGTTGGACATTAGTAGACTTCGTCAGACATACGAGTTAGCAGGTACTCGCTATACCTTTTCATCGAGCCACACTGGCGTACAAACCTCATCACTTAACTCTTCGTTTAATCTCGGCAGATCCAGTCTCGATATTGTTAAAGTTGGGTGTGTTTCCATGGCCCTTTTAATAAGCCGAGTCGTAAATTGTCGTCGCCAGCGGATTTCGAATCACGATTCAGTCATAATTTTTTTATATTTCACTTTTCACTTTTGTAACTGAAGAGTTGCGTATTGCACCGAATGGGCCTCAGAAATTTAAGACGATGAAATTTTAATCGTCTGAATCTCAAGTCTGACCGAATGAGCTATGGCTCACATATCGTGGTCATATTAGCCCCGCAATATTTGTCGCACCACGTTATACCTATAGATACATGAACTCGACAGACTGACCCAAAACATGAAATAAACAAAAATGTTGCTATAAATTACGTTTATTTGCAAATTACGCCGCATGTATTGATATGCTCGATGTAATAATAATCGAGTAAAATTGATAAAAATCCATAAATTCTCACCTTACCCGGTGTTTATTAGTTTAAGGGTCGTAAAAACTTTTATGGACCACATACGGCGGCGGCGGCGGTTTCGCGCGACACACTCATTGAGACCTCGTTAGTAAATATATTCTCCACGCAACCTTTTATGTGTAAACTCTCTATGTAAATATGTACCTAACACACGTTAATATAGAGTAACACACGGCAAGTTCATTAAGAAATAAGAATTGGCCCTTTATTTAGCACTTCTTCCGGTTGAAGCCAAAATGATATTGTCGTAAAAATCGTCCAGGATCCAGCAAAAAGTTTGATGAACGGCTCGAGCGCGTGATCCCACCAGATCTTTAGTTAAGCTCAGATAAACAATCTAATGAAGTACTCATATTTTTGGCAAGCTCCTTGTTCGGTTTTTGCGTATTTCGTTAGTTTTGATATTTATCTCGTTATTATTTTTAAGTCATGTGCTACTTCACCTTTGTCGTACATTAGTATTGGCACCGTGTACTGTACACTATGGAGGGGTGCGGTAGGTCGGTGTGTAAAAAGTATAAGTTAATATAATCAGAAGTAGTTAGTCGCGCCTCGTGTACACTCATGTTATATGTTGTGACCGCAATTTTAAAAATCACCACTTTTTTTTTGATAAATTATTGTACTTTATTTATTTAACTAATAAGCAATGCACTCGTCTCGTTATTTTAGTACAGTAAGTAACTTCTATTTAGTTGTTAACTCTACGAACTAGGCGCAACCCTTCCGCGCGGCCAATAATGAAATCTGGGGTGTGAAATAAAAAAAACTGTCTTAATTAAATTTTCTTTTGGAAAAATTTAATAAACGTGGAGGGAACACATCCACTGCTCGGAAATTATTAATTTATTTATTAGCGTCCGCTCACAAGTAGGTACAGACAGCAGCGTCACGGCGTTCCGCCGTCCATACAGCGCGGGTCCAGCAATCACATTTACTATGATAATATAAATAAATGTGAAGCAGATCCACGCGTCCTGGGATTCAACTCCTCATTAAGGATGGTTCAGAAGCTGAACGAACGTGAGGATATTTAACCAAAAAGTCCAAACGAACTACTGATTTAGTTTTGTTTTTTTACAATCACCCTCGTAAATTTCGTAATAAATAACAACAAGTTAAACATTACAATTACGTTACGGCTCGGTAACCGTACGGTAAACGATACGATTTAAAAGATTTCACCAGCAGCGATCAATCATTTGCGATCTGGTGTATTTGTGTTACGTGTGGGTTGAAGGTATTCCATTCATCCATCTAGCAGCTTTTGGAGTTATCCAGGCCTCTCGATCTCTACAAGGCGAGTGACTTTACAAGGCAATTAAAAAGGGTCAGGAACCTTAGCACTCCAAAGTTTACAAATGCTTTCAGTGGCAATAGACACATTGACTTCAGACAATTATAATTTATAAAATTGTAACGACGTAGTTCATCTTCAAGTTAAACTGATCCAAGAACGAGAGGTATTAAAACATTTCAAAATTTTCATCGTGTAGTATTACTGAGTGAAATTAATTTTTTATCGAGGATACGTTCGAGTCCACCGAGGCAAATGTCAAAACCATAAAACTGTTCAATTTCACAACCGCTCGGTCGCGGCTCGCGCCGGGCGGCCGGTCGAATGTCGCCGAGAAGGTGCCGATTAAATGTTATATTCATTTGAATTGACACGTTTATAATAAATGTGCGGCCTCAACCCAATTTTGAATACTAACCGTTAATCGAGGTCTAACATTTACAAATCCTGTTTTCTATTAAAATTAGAAAAATGATAAAATGCTTCGATTTAAGCTTATTACCCAGTGATTTCAAAATCAGTGTCACAGTTTGGAGGAGCTAGGTTTATATCCTGCACCCATATTTACAGTTTCAGATTTTCAGTTAAAGCTTGTAGGAAGACATGTTATTAAGGATGACTGACGGGCGAGCCGATAGACGCGTTTTCATATAAAAGTTGAAACGATTTCCAAAATCTAGAAGAAACACATCCACCAGCCCGTAATATCGAACGAGATATCTATCACTTCAGGTTATAACTTATCTCATTATAGCAATCGAATATTTCGTGTGCGATGTCCGACCTCATTAAAACGAAACCCGCCCTGCATCTGGATGCATTTGAACTGTGCACATAAACATGCGAATAGCAAACGATGTGCGGATAGACTCTAGACGGTGCAGGGAGGGCAATATTTAAATAAACACTTAGCAACAATAAACGCGATAATGCCACCGCCGCGCACAACGCGCACACCGCGGCACGCCGCGAGGTACGGACAGAAAAATCGATATATACACTACATTACAACTGAGTTATAAACTCGTAAGAACTACCTGTTATGTACACTGCCTGTGTTCAACCATCACCAGAGATCAAAAATTTAGGTATCTGTCTTAACTTTTCTTTATTTTCCTATTCTACTTCTACTACTGATTACTTCATAACATACTTTATTATGTACAGATACAGTTGTCGCATCCACTTTTATGTTGTTGAATTCATCAACGAACTTGTGTACTATGTTGTATGTTGATACGCATGTAACACACATCAGCAATAATAAATGAATACTTAAAATAACACAATAAATGTTAACTAAGTATTTAAATAAACATTAGCAAATGGAAACGCAACTGCAATAGCTAGTGTTATTCCCACAATAATGCACATATGTATCGATTTTCTACCGTACCTTTTCTTCACTGGAACGCATTAGCTTATTCGCTGCAAAAATTGATGCCGTAATTACTATAGCACCACGCTTTCTTAATTGAAGACAAGTACGTTCAAAGTTTTTGTATTGCTTATAATAATTGGACAGCTAAAAGATATATTGTTAATATCTGTACTCTGTTTACGTCAGATTGTTCATCAAAATGTACCGCAATTCGTAACAAAACGTAATTCTTCCACCAACTTACCTCGTAAAAATTTCTGTAATGGGCGCAAGACTCCAGAACTATATCGTTTTTGTTTGACTAGAGCACCTTAATTAGACATTTAACGAAGCTGCGGCGGCTCGAGGAAATACCATAGAACTTTATGATCTGTGGAAATTGTTTGAATTTTTTTGTCAGTAATGCAAAAAGCGTTCGCGGTAGAAGCCATCACCCCACACACCACTGATAATTGCGGATACCTATATAATTACAGAATTAACTATTATTCTCATTTATCGTCCGTTCCGCCACGAGCCGCAAGTCCACAGTCGCCGTGTCGCCGCGCCGCCGCGGCGGCCGGTTGCTCCGCGCGCGAACTGTCTTTTCGTGCGCACCGTACTCATGAACCTTACTCCACGTATCATACTCTCATGAATAATGTATGGCGCTCCAAATAATATACGATTACAGCGAAGGAAAATGCACTTTCTTTGTCTTGCGATGTTCTCGGCCGCCCGAATTCGGGTAATGACCGTCTCCGCCCACGCGCGACCCGCTGCCTGAGATCTTTATAAAACACATCAGAATTAAGCAAGTGTGACGGTGCTTGCCGGGTGCACGAAAGCGTCGTTAATGGTATAACTAGAAGAGAGGATAATTAAAACCTTTGTTGAAAGAAATTTAAAGAGGGCATTATCGTTAACAGCCTTCATTTTTACAATATTTAAATCCCAATATCATAACAAAGTAATAGTGGTATAATAAAGACTATTTGGTTATGTTGCGTTACTTCTGTCATGAAATAACATCGATAATACAAATAAAGTCAATAACACGATAATTTAGCGATGAAGCGAATACGTTGCTTGCGAACCAAATACAAAAGAAATCACAAGTTTCTAATCGCGCATTCGTCTTAAGGGATCCTCACTTAATGACTGCATCCTGTACGAGTACCTTATCTGATATAAGCGATCACGCGGCCACGTGGATAATGATTTTAGAAATCGGCCGTGGTGGTGGTCATTGCCAGCAGCTACTCTAGCGGTATCTAATGGGTGCTCAGCACGCCACCACGCCACCTCGTACACTCGTCCGGCTACCACCCATGTACTGTACTGCTCATAGATATCTCAGTTTTTTCAATCAACACGCACACAAGTGACTCAAATCAGAATACACTAATTAAAAACATTGAAAAGCTACAAAAAATAGGTAATACATAAAAAAGACTTAGATTTTAAGTCGTTTATAGAATGCTGCTTTTTAGGAGTAATGATAAAATTTTCTCTTTTATATCTCGTCCCATGTCCGTTCGTGGTCGCGTGACCTCTCAGGCGATGCTCCATCGCGCTGATCATTTGCGGGTGTAGAGAGGAAGGCGTAATTAACCATAATCAATCTAAAAACACATTCGTTTCTAGTTAACAGAAAACCAAGGCGGTCTAGGGTTCGTGCTGGCGACCTCTCAAGAAACACAAAAAGTTGAGGCGCTGTCAAACTGGTCGCGTGACGGCGGCCCGAGGCCGGGTGGGACACCGTCACGCCCAACGTTTCTCATCATTACCATTTCTTGACCCATTACACAAATAAGCTATCGAGAACAATGGGCCAAGTGATTTGTGCAGTTTTTTCGCGCCACTGTACTCACTGTACTCCCTGTCCTCACCGGGTAGAACGTTTTTGAGGAACCGGCGCCGGCGCCGGTCCGGGCCGGTCCGATCCGGTCCGGACGGCGGGCGACGGGCGGCTACATCGGTTACGTGAAGGTTACGATTAATTAATTAACAGTACCTATGAAATATTTACAAACGACCTCAGGTTATTTTAAAATTAATTTAAACGATATCCTGACAAGTGAAGTTTGGTAAGTATGGTTATGAATTTTATGCGCACTCCTTTTATAAATGGTTAGACATTAACGATGCCAGCCCGAGGGGAAGGATAAATGACCGAAAATCTGACACGTCGAAGAGTTCTCCGATATGTTCTCAATATATGACGTGCTCTCTACCAATCCATACTCGACAGCGTGGGACACTCCATGTGCACATGAATTCTCTCAATCTGAGAACTTTATGCGAAAATACGAGGTCAAGTAGAAGACCAGCTCGAGATAATGATTTCTTAGTATTTATCAAAATGATAATTAGATAAAATTTAATGGTGTATAAATAAGTCACACACTTCGCTCATTACATACAGTTATGTAGATTACTATAGCGATATAAAATACGAATAATTGAGATAGTGAGCTGGAGACAGAACGAATCCAGTTGTTGTACCACACTATTCTATAATACACAAATAGTTATTGCCTCTTCGGATAACTGTGATATAGTTAAATTTGTAGTGTTGCATTAAATTTGCTTTTCAAATTATACATTAAACTAAAACAAAATTTTTGGGTCCCCTATAAAAAAGTTGTAACAATTTTTTGGCTTTTTTAAAAACTAGGCAACGTCGTAACAAGCTGGAATCGGTTCAGTCTGCAGAGCCGCAACAACAGCTCACGGTACGGTATACGTACTGCAAGTTATAACTACATTTATTCTAATTAAGTAATAAAATAAATGCATTTGTTGGAATTAAACAATCAGGGGTTCGTTACAAACTACCTACTCCATAAATTTTTGTCGGCTTGACCACACAGTTCATTAATTCTTCATAATTTAAGAATCCCATTTAAACAGAATGTTCCATTTTCTAAGCAAAAGATATGCGCTATAACTGATCATAAGTTGCTGTAGGTAAATACAGAGAAATGAACCAAAGCGATGTCCGGTAAACACAGCTCGGTAATACACACAATGCTGAGCCGCATCACTCAGGACGTCGGTAGGAAGGGTCATTGTCTCCGTTTGGTGGCTGGCGGACGTCTGAGCATCCCTAACACAATAAACAAACAAAGCAGCGCTAGTCGACATGCGGGTCACGCGCGTCTGCCGCCGCCGCGTCGACGCCGTCGGGTAGCGCGTGTGCGGGGGGCCTAACGCCTCTTTTTGTCACTTACACGGTGACGAGAAAAAAATACTTCTTTACATATTTCTATGGGACGAGTGACGGAGAGCTAATCAGGTAATTCATTGCGTTGTGTAGAATTTAGGACGGGTCTACATGGGCCCCTATATGTTGTGCGTATTTTCATCCTGATCCAGAGCCGACAGCATTATTATTACGACTGTCAAAAATTTTTCAGAATTTTAGAAGTAGTGACCTGTCCTATGTTTGCTTTATTATTTTTTATCATTGTACGATTCAATTTTTCAATACATACTATTGTATACAACAATGTTTATTGATTGGAGTATTGTGAGGAGCTCCATCCATCGTTGAGTGCAATCCAACCTCCCCTGCTCGTACTGCACCCTACTGAAAAAAGGAAAAGGCTATGGTAAACGGTTTTTCCTGTTGAAGGTCACTGAACTCTGTACCACCCAGTTTAATCCCGATGGCATTTGCACGGTGGTAGAGCATTTTGCACAACAGGCTAGCTGCCACGATCCTTTTAAAATCGACCGCGAAATTTTTCATATGTATTTCAGTTGTAGTCTCGGAGGGCGGGAGTGAGTAATAATATGGATCCCCGCTTTTTTTTTCGGTCGTTAACACGTCAGTGATACCTTGGGTGTCACTCTAGCCTATGAACGCCGGTGACGATTTACCATCAGGTGGTTCGACCGCTAGGTTTTTTTTACGTAAGGGTGTAGAGGAATGTTTGCGTTGTGCACTATCAGTCGACCTGTAAAAAGGTGAAAGAGCATTGTCTAATTCGTCGGCGTTCTTCAAACTCTCCGCCAGTGGCTCCTCGAAGCTGTGTGATACATGCATGCAGCGGCCACACCCTCGATACCACGTCGGCTCGTGGGCTAAACCTGGTGGAGGGTACCCTCACCCTACCCTCACGTATCCTCAGGATACCATTGCCTGAGTTAGCCAGCTATCCCCTGGCAGTAATGCAGTCCACTCTCCGTGAGGAAACACCTAGGCAATTGTACGAAGGTCTTAAGGTAGCAATAGGGCTCTTGTTGTTGTTTACCAGAATACTGCATCCTATTCATCTCCCGGTCGTAGCGGTTTTCCGTCCCATCAGGTAACGATGGATAGGACAAGAGAGTGCACTTGTGTTTGCGCGTACGCTTGGGCAATATAATATTTCCTGCACAATAGACTGCTTCCGTTTTATGGATTCCGATTAGACAAAAGTCTTGTGGCGATGGGCTAAGGTAGAGAGGTCCAGTTGGATGCTATCTGGGCTTTATCTAAGGCCTGCACATAAGCGACTCGGAGGGTGTGAGAACACACCGTGGTCGTTTTCCCTCCGCACTGGGGGGACAGAGAGAATTCGGCAGCACCCGGAGTGACAAAGCAACCCTGTTCAGGGAGGCACTGCTTTCCCCTTTTAGCAGGGGAGGGGGCTAGAAAGGGTGCTCTAAACAAATGCTCTCCTCACTCTTAAGGAAGGTAGTAATCGCGGCTGCCTCGACATCAATCAATGCGCGGTCGACGCCACTTAATTAGAGCAAAAACATCTCAAACATCGGACATGACATTTGGAGCGTGGAAAGTGCGAACACTCCTTGATCGCGAAGCCAACGCTTGTCCGGAGCATAAGACTGCCAACGTAGTCCGCGAACTTTGTCGTTATAACATAGATGTAGCGGTGCTTAGCGAAACTCATCTTGCTGACGAGGGCGAGTTGGTAGAGCACGGTGGCGGGTATACCTTTTTTGGAAAGGGCTCGCAGCTTCAGAACCGTGAAGGTTCTGGCGTAGGGTTTGCGGTCAAGAATCAGCTTATAAAGCAAATGCAAGAGTATCCAATTCACATCTCGGACCGAATTACCACACTGCGCCTTCATTTAGAGAATAATAACTTTCTTAATGTCATCAGTATCTATGCTCCTACGCTGGATAAGTCTGATGACGTCAAGGAGCAATTTTATGAAGAACTGACTCACTGCGTCAATAGCGTTATTCACAGAGAACAAATTCTGTTGCTAGGCGACTTCAATGCCAGGGTAGGCCGGGACTTTGATGCCCGGCCCAGAGTTCTAGGTAGGCACGGAGTCGGCAACATGAATAGCAACGGCCAGTTGCTTCTAAGTTTTTGTGCGCAACATCATCTTGCGGTGACGAACACTATGTTTAGACTTCCAGCCAAGCACAAAAACACGTGGATGCATCCTAGATTCAAGCACTGGCATCTCATTGACTACACCATTATACGTCAGAAGGATATTTCCCAAGTGCTGATAACCCGTGTCATTTTTTTTTGTCGCAGGGGAATCCATTTACGGATGATATCCAGGACGCCCGGGTGGCAGTCCTAGACCTATGTCGGACTCGGCACTTTGGGAGTACAATACCGTACTAAACCACTGCGGGAGCCTTCAGCCGCTTTAATTGGAGGGTCTGCAGGCAACAGGATCCCTCCAGCGACAGGCTGGCCTCGGCGAAAAGGCCAGACTTCTCCTCCATGGAGACTGTCCGGCTCACCTCTGAACAATCCCAACGACGCCGTGTCTAGCAGGGCCGGGTTCCCATCCCGGCCCGACACGGGCACAGGGGCGTTACTGGAGGTGCATTAAGTAGCGCCTCCTACGCACCCTCATTCGTCGCCCGCGGATGAAGGCCACGTCGGCGGCCTCCTCTCTCCCCCGCTCGTCAGCCTCCTTCTGGGACATTACTGTCTCGCAGAAGGAGACCATCGCCTTCCAGGACTCGTCGTCGCCGAGCATCGCGGTGATGATGCTCGGAAGCGACAAGTCCCCTCCGAGGACTGACGTCAGATCCCGACGCAGCGCTGCCCATCTCAGGCACACCTCGAGGGTGTGCTGGGCAGAGTCCACCGCCGCGCCACAATCGTGGCATTCAGTCGTCGGCTCCCTTTGGGCCGTCCGACACAGGTAGTCACCAAAGCAACCGTGCCCGGTGAGAACCTGCGTCAGACGGAAGGTGAGGGGCTTGCGTTTTCGGCGCATCCACCGCTCAAGGACCGGGCGCAACGCAGCCGTAACGCGTGTGCCATACGGCTGCACCGCCAGGTCCTCTCCCCACCTCCGCATTAGCCCTTCCTGTCCTATCCGACGCACCCGTAGGATCCCGTCCAACGTTGGGTTCTCGCCAAGAGCCCTCCTACCCGAGACGTATAAGTAGGTCTCGGCAAGAACCTCCGCCACGAGCTCCCACGGGGGGTCGCCGGCTAGAGCAGTAGCTGCAGCCCACGATACTGTACGGTACCCCCGAATCACCCTCAACGCAATTATTCGCTGCGCAGCGCGCAGCGCAGCCTTATTTTTCGCCGTGAGGCGATCCGCCCAAACCGGGGCACCGTACGTCGCCATACTCCGGCAGACTCCAGAGTACAGCTGCCTGCAGGCGGCGCTAGGTCCTCCGAGGTTCGGAAGGAGTCTGCCCAGCGCACTCACCGCTTTCACGACCTTCGGTCCCACCATCGCGAAATGTGGGCCGAAGGTCCACCCTCCGTCCAGGATGAGCCCGAGATATGTGTCATGCGCGGAGCGCACTGCTGGTCAGACCACCGACTTATAGTCACAAAATTACGTATACGTCTCCGTCGTCCGCTGAGATCTGCGAGATTAAAGCCTGCGTGCATCAACGTGGAGAGGCTTAATGATCTCGAAACGAGGGGGAAGTACGCTAAAACCTTGGCTACTGAACTTTCGCCTACAAATAAGGAGAGAGCTTGTTTTGATGCGGACTGGAAAGCTATATCTTCTCATATTTCCAACATTGCTACTGCTGTCCTGGGCGTAAAACCCCGCAAGAACGAGGACTGGTTCGATGAGAATGATGTAGTTCTAAGGGAGGCAATCAATAAGCACCGGCTTCTCCTTCAGCATCATAACGTGGGTGAAAGTACAGCGGAGATCAGGAAAAGTGACCAAGATCTGCGGCGGCTCACTAGGGAAATTAAAGATAGGTGGTGGAGCGACAAGGTTCAGTTTATACAATGGCTCGCTGACACAAACCAGCTTGGGGATTTTTATAGTGAGGTTAGAAAGTTAATTGGTACATCTTCATTTGCAAAAGTGCCTCTCAAGCCGATTCACGGGGAAGGCCTTCTAAAAAGCAAAGAAGACGTACTCAATCGTTGGGCAGAATATTTCTATAAACTGCTGAACGTTAATAGGTCTGTTGATCTTGCCCACATTAATTCTTTACCTCAACTCCCCACTATGACAGAGCTGGATGAGCCGTTAACTGAGAGTGAAGTGGTAGCTACCATAAAACAACAGCAAAATAAACGTGCGGCTGGCATTGACTCTATACCAGGCGAACTGATCAAATACGGCGGGAAGGAATTGCACTCAGCTTTATGGGAGCTTTATAATCGAATGTGGAAGGAAGAACAGGTTCCACAACCTTTTAAGATTTCGCGCATTAGGGCGCTATATAAAAACAAAGGTGACCGTTCTGACTACAATTCCTACCGTGGTATTTCTCTCCTATCAGTGCCCGGGCAAGTTTTTGCTCGTATACTTTTGAACCGCCTAATAACATTATCAGAAAACATTTTACCAGAAACCCAGTTTGGTTTCCGTCCTAATCGAGGCACCTGTGAACCTATCTTCTCTTTACGGCAACTACTAGAGAAGAGTAGAGAACAAGGTCGCCACATGTACCTCTGTTTCGTTGACTTCGAGAAAGCCTTTGACAGTGTGCCTCGCGAAGCCCTCTGGGTAGTGCTCGAGAAAGTCGGTTGCACGAAAAAGTTTGTAAGACTTCTAAGACTCCTGCATGACGACATGGAGTGTTGTGTTGCTGTTAACGGTGAACAATCCAGTTTCTTTCCCGTCACCTGTGGGGTGAAACAAGGGTGTGTTCTCGCACCCACTTTGTTCGCGTTGTACTTTGCAGTCGTAGTCCAGGAGGTCTTGCAAACTGCTTCTGCTGGTGTTCGCATCCGATTCCGCACGAATGGTAATGTTTTTAACCTAGCCAGGCTTAAGGCCTACACCAAAGTCTCGCATGCTATGATCACTGAGATTATATATGCTGATGATTTGTGTTTTGTAGCAGAGACCTCAGATGGCCTGCAACAGCTCATGTCCAGTTTCCACGAATCAAGCCGGAAATTTGACCTGAAGATCAGTGTCAAAAACACGGAGGTGATGTCCTTAGACATTCAAGGTCGTGAAGCACTGACTATTAGACTCGGAGACGACGAACTGAAGCAGGTTGATACGTTCCGATATCTTGGAAGCACGTTAACATCTAAGTGCGACCTTGATGCTGAGGTGAACAGCAGGATCGCAGCTGCTGCTTCAGCGTTTGGGAAGGTTAACGCAAAGGTCTTCCGCTCACATGACCTTAAACTGGCTACAAAGGTTTCAATTTCACTACATATGTTTAAGAAAAATTTTGAATATCCGGTGGTCAGACCGCGTGCGCAACACCGAGGTGCTGCGTAAAGCAAATGTGTGTGGAATCGAAGCCTACTTGATGCGGAGGAAACTACG
>PDGT01000091.1:1100844-1138542 GCA_003671415.1 Megathymus violae
GTGCAGCAAGCTATCACAACGTCAGCAAGAAGTATGCTCAAAGAAGGGACACTTGAGTCTCAAGATAAACAATGATTCTAAAATTACAAAATGTTAATGCAAAGTCAATTAGTCATTGGATGGGTCGCACGCCTGTTTTCTCATTCTATATCAATAGCAAATATCAGAAACCAAATTTGAAAACTAAATAAAGTTGTAAATTAAATAAAGTTGCAAATGTGGTGAATGACAAATATCAAGAATATAATAATTCGTGGGCGCCTATGTGTCAGTAGCAGCCAGCGAGAACATTTGCATTATACATAGTTGCGAGTGATTGTGGGTAACGGCCGGTCAGCCTTACGGTGCACTGCTAGGAGATTGTGTTATACATTTATGTCATATTTACATCTAGATCGCTTCCGTCAATGATAACAACTTTTTTATCGTGGTCACGACGAGATAAATAACTTACCAGCACTTTATAAAATCTTTGAGAGTCAAAAATACCACTAAAGCACCACATAGCTTCTTAAACATATTTTTATGCTTGCGAGTACAAGCAGATTAAAAGTATTTGCGTTCACATTTATATATTAATAAATAAACTTAGTCATGATGGTGTCTAAACACAATCAGTTAGCCATATAAAATCTTATCTTTCTGAGTGTATTCAGTATCAGTAAAGTAGTTATCAATGGAATGCAGTTCCCAGGAGCACATTACAATAAGTGTGCCCTACGGATCAATATTAAGACCGCTGCTATTCTTAATATATATAAATAATCTTCGTTATTTCATCAGAGACTCATATGAAGCTGTATTATTTGTTGAGGATATCTCCAAAGTTTTTAAAGTACAAGAAAAAAATACAATGTTTTGTCGATGTAAATAACACTGTTCCGCAAGTCTTACACTGATTTACTTGTATTACATGGATTATGTTAAACGCTAAAAACGGAAATGTATTAAATGCACGTTAACGAAAGTAAGACGAGTTCCAATTCTATGAATATAAGGAAGTGCTTGAACTATTAAATTCAACAATTTTTCTTACTTTCACTATAGACTCTCAATTACAACTTCCTTATATTCAAATCTTGTCAGGGCGACTTAATTCCACTGTTTAGAAAGAAAGGCTCCTACTGACGAAGAAACCGCAAGACCAATATAGCTATTTTCACAGTTTAAAGTCTTATGATCTATTGTTGTGGTTCTCAGATGCTGATATTGAGTCAATTTTTATATAAGGTTCAGAAAAAACATTTACAATCCCAGGCTCACAGACTATTTCTGTAAAGAAAACAATATACTAATTGTTGTGTTATAAAATATTATTGATAACATAATATATGTTAAAAATTTGATAGTTTTATTATTAATTTTCACAACATTAATAATAGGAATAAGGCTAAAGTGATTGTACCAAATTTCAGACTAAACAAAACTGGTGGTTCTTTCATGAGTAGGTGTGTAAAAAATATCCGTCACTACTTACGGAAATGCCATAGTGTGAATAAAAAACTCACGTCAAAAGCATTCTTATTAAGAAAAGTTACTACAAACTAAATGATTAGTTTAAAGACAGTTTGGACGTGAGTTTAATATATAGTCATAAGTACCAGTAGTAATAAGTGATTTCTATTACTGTAAGTAGGAAAAAACCCCTTGGCAGTTCATGCCGCTTCTTCTTTCGGGACTACTCACGGTAGGGATTTGTTGAAACAATGACGTAGTTTAACTTTTTAAGTGTGTTTGTAAAAACCGCCTTTGAATTTTTTATTTACTATTGAAGATAGAAGAGTAAATCGTTCGTTTCGCAGAATGTTTGAATGACCACCCCACTCACTGTCACCAATAAACAACCGTAAAACTTGTGGAAACCCCGACGCGACTCCATTTTACCTGCGTCATGTAAGCCGAATATTCAAAGTCCTGAACCTTAAAATGAAGATCCGAAGAAAATTGTTTATTAATATTCACTTCATCTTGCGGCAAGTTAAATGACCGTGTATTTGTATTCATTATCCTCGCCGTGCCGCCGCTCCGGCCGGCGGTGCGTGTCCACGGTCGCACTTTGGACGAATCCAATGAGGTACTAAGAACAATTTTTTTAACAGCTTCACTAGTTCTAAGTAAATCTTATGATACCGTTAACTTCTAAGTAAAAGACCTCTAAGTAAAACGTTTGTCGATCGTTAAAAAACTGTTAATTGTGTATCTATCACGACCCGTGCCATGTTGAGTCCCAAATAGTAGCAATATAATGTCTGACTCGGTGTAACACTGCTGGCGCGAGTTGAATGACGATTATTTTAATACGGCCATAAGCCATACACCTTTGATTTAGATACTCGCAGGTTGAATTAACTACTGTAGTTCCGGCGGTAGTTCGTTTGCTGACATGTCAAATATGTTTCATCGAGTAAAACGACACAGACGTCAATGTCATCAACTTATATAAGGTGGCCGATGTTGCTATGTTTTATAGGCAGGAAAATTGACATAGTTGGGGTTGCAAGTCACAGTAATATTGTATGAAGTGCTTTGCGTGTCTATGAACTAAAACACACCTTTGACACCAAATTATTATCACTACACCTGCCTACAGTTTCTACGTCAATAAAAGCGGATCAAGCCAGAATTTCCTTCTCAACGTTACGCTAGTTGGACATAATATTATATAATACAAAAATATTTAATCCGAGCGAGTTAAATAGTAGTACTTAATCAATGATGAATCTGAGCATTAAGTCCCCCACGCAGCCAATACGTATCGAATCAGAGTGACGTCTCATTCGTCCGATTTATTACTCGTGTGCGCTGTAACCGATAATACCGCTCCATCGGCCATGGCTCAGAAGAACTTCATAAATATTTTAGAGAAAACGAGCAGTACATCAAAATTCGGTTTGCGCTTTATTTAGGCTGTGGTTATTCGTAGTACAGAGGCAGCGTAGCATCTACAGGCGGTGACGCAACATTTTGCATGGTGTTCGATTCCCGCGGCGGCGATAAATCACGTCGTCCGACAACCGAACAAAGCCGCGTAACGCGCCGTGTCTCCGTGGATTTTGAGCGATTTCGGTTTATAACCATTTTTCATCCACCGCCGCCATGAGCCGGAATTTTACGCTGATCAGAAGTACTTTGTCCGGATTCAAATCGGCGCACAATTCATCATGTTTAAGTCTTAATCGCTTGCGTTCGTATGACGTCACGATATTGTTTGTTTGGCCACTAAAATGTCATCCCTTACATATATCTCTTGAACCTACATTTGAATTGTAAAAGTATGCAAATTTACTAACAGTAGGTACATAACTTTTAAGTGTCGTAAGTTTTACTCTACTCGCTCGTATCGCCAGGAAATCGTTGTAAAGTTTATCAATACGTGTATCAAACTTAATAATTTTAAAATTCTCCATTCAGAAAAACTATATTCAAGTTCTAAAATTACGTATATTTGTTAGATACCCAAACGTTTTGATGTCAACAGTCGCCAAATGAACTGATGAACCATCACCGTCACCGTCGCCCATGGACTCTGTAATACCGAAGGTATTAACAACGTGTTGCCGACCGACATAGAAGTGGGAACTCGATTATTCCTGGCATCCCAACACTGCAAGCCAAACAGATAATTAACCAGGCGCGTTAAATACCCTATGAACACGTACGAAATACATCGGGATTAAATTAGGAAGTACAACGCCGTGCCACCCCCAGCGTTATTCAACAGGTGCACCACGAGCTGGAGTGGACTGGGGGGCTCAAACTGGTAGTACACGGTTGTCGACGCATGGAAATGGCTTCATGGACGACCCGATTTGTAGAAGTGGAGGCGGCTTCCTCTTGTTGCCAGTGGTGGCACAAAAGTGTCATAGCGTGACCGCGGCGCCGGCGCACGCGGCCTTGACCGCGCTAGCCAGCGCGCCAGCGGTGCGGCCTGATCGCTACGGACGCCCAAGGCCCGCATGAGCGAGCTGGTACTATCGCTTCTAGTATCTCGCGTACTCATTACCACGATTTGGGACGAGGGTCGGTTGGTAATATCGATCTAATTACCTGATACTTTATTATGATTTTATATATGTTTTGCGTATATTCATGTTCGCTTCTGTCATCAGATAGCAGTGTAACTGTTATCGTCTAAAACAGTAGATATCCGGAGTCGGTTATACGACGGGACGTAGTAACTGAACAGACGACTTTATACCGTAAGAACCGTTAAGATACCGGTAGGTACTACGATACCTATATTGTAAGCCAACATTTTGTCCCAGTTGTATGTTTCGTGATCACGGACAAACTCTGACTAGCAGTTCGAAATATCAACGCACAATAACAATCGTACCGATGGTACCCCTATCGAAGTAGCGATGCGTGCGATCCGCGATTAAATATGTTCAAAATAATAACGTAAAAAAATCTGTAAGTCATAAGGAACCGGCCTCAAACAGCAAAAGGACGGATACTTAACCAAGATTTGAAATTTTATTTAATCATAACGTAATCGATGGAAACATACGAACGACGTCCTTATAAATTGTTAAAATTAATATTCAATTAATGGGAATATGTCAATCGCGATGCACACGTTCATTTATAAGTCGAATACATTCAATTATAAATTCGATTATTAATTAAATTGACATTAAAATTAAGAATCGACAGATAAATATTATAAAAGCTTAATACTTTGCGTCGCCGTTATCTCTCTCTCTCTCTCTCTCTTATATAAAAACGGATAATCTATACAGATTGAATATCTAAGAGTGACTTTCACGTTTAACAACTATAATACACTGAACACCTATAGTTGATAGTGTCAGGCGTTACTTTGCGGCAATTCATTGTTATTATATTAATATTGATTTACTTTGCAAGTGCTTGCGAATTGTTGCAAAGTAAATTAATACTAATTTAATAACTGAACACCTATACATTAATTGTAGCAAAAAATATATGTCTGTAGGTAAGCTCTACCTACTGAAACTTGTTTACTGGACAGTGTTGACCACACTTTAGTAAAAACGCAAGTTTGTTCAATCTTTGGCCACAGTGGCGGTCACATTATATGTAACAATATATTATTTCATTATTAATGAGCCTGTTGAAATTCAAATATCACAGTTTTCTTATTGAAGGAAACTGAGTTTCCTTCAAACTTCAGCTTTCTTACCCGTTCTTTTCCAGTTCAGGTAGTTAGTATGTGGAACTCGCTACTTTCTGCCTGACAGACTCTGAAGCATCGTCGGTATTTAAAAAGCACATCATAGATTTCTATTTAGCTGACGCTTGATGACAATGATCTATCTAGTAAGAATACATATAAAATATATATGTATTATGTATTGAAAATTACATTATATAGTATGTATTTATATATAATTTTTTTTTTTAACTTAATACAACTTAATTTTTTACAATATACTTGTAAATCCGTAATTGGCTTCAAGACCTATGTTATAAGTTTAGAGAGTAATTTCATTGTTACAAGCTGTGGGTTTAATGAATAAATAAAAAAAATAAAAAAATAAAAATAACAAGTGGAAGTAATAACCGTATTTATTAATATTTCACCGTAGCTTGAGGAGCGTCTTTGTATGGATATGGAAGGGACGAACATGTATGCACTTCACCCGTGCGACTGGACCCTGCATCGGGCATTCGGGCATTCGGGCCGGGTAACTCCGGTGGAACGTCTGCAATGAGACTGTTGTGCGAACTTACATTTATTCAGAAAGACAATAATATTAGAACAAAGTGAGCGAAAGCGTTCACCGCGAGCCGTTGATTAATGGTACGCGATACGTCGCAGCCCCTCCTCATATTATCTAATTTGTTCCCGATGCAACCTACCCCGGTATCCCTTCTTAACATACTCCCCGTCAATAATTTTTTTATTGTAGTATCCAAATAAATTCAGATAACTTTTATTAACTTCACGGCTGGTTATCGCATTGTGCAACGTGTACTACGCGGTACTACCATTTCTGAGCAGCTCTGTCGAACATGTCAATTGCCTTATCTAGTCCTGAGTCCTGAGTGAGTTCGGCACTCGTGATAATTGGCGAAGTTAGCAATCCGCATTACCAGCCCCGCAGGTATCCGGAGGCAGGGTCATGTAACTATTCCCGCAATAAAAGTATTTTGTGTACTAAGCGCGGACTAAAAAAATAGTCAAGCGAACTCCTTCGTTAAAACTTTAATTTTTTAATTACGTTTTGGAGCGCACTGTACAAAATAATGTTATTTTACTTTTAAGCTAGGCGTTATGTTAAACTTAAATCGGATCGTTCATTTAACGAACGCGGGGCCGGTACAGTCGGCGCCGTAAACTTGTTGCGTCCTTTTAATTGGGACTGTTTCCTCGCCGCTTTTTATGGGAATTTTATAGTTTCTTTGTTGTTAGTTTTTTCATTCCTGTGGGAAATTGTCGACACGTTGGATACTTACGTAAAAGAAAGGTTAGTTTTGTAAAGTAGAAATAATACTTTTGTATCATCAAGAATTAATAACAAGTGTTCCTATTTATGAAGTGATGGATATCAAATAGCTGCACAGTATCCACAATACTTATTAAAATTTATTAAACTCATACTATTCAACAAATTATTTAAACTTGGAGAATTTCAACACGCAATGCGGATTTATATTTAAAATATACAATTTTATATTTACATTTAATTTTTAAATAATCAGCGCTCTCCATAATATTTTCCAATGATGTTTCCATAAGTGAATAAAGTCTGTCAACCTGCCAATTGGTGAAGAGATATACTTACGATCTCTTACTTAATATATATTCAAATAAAAAAATAACTTTTACTAAAAGTAACTCATTGAAGTTAGTCCGTTAGCTAATTGGGTATTAAATATTGGAGACTTTTATATATTCAATCGTACATTCAAGATAATATTACATAATTGTGAATTAATATTCTTTATGCAAATCATATTTTAACAAAAACTCGTTATAAAACGATGGCTGGTGAACAAAAACCAGAAAGTACTTGACAGCTTTGACGCCGTTGCCTTGGAAAGAAAAACAATTTGCAAGCAAAGCAACATCTCCATATAAGAAAGTCAGCCAACCTATCACGGCAAAAAGTTTACCGCTCAGATATATCCGATATCTATATCCGTGCACAATAATAGCGAAATGGTAATTATACTTTGATGCATTTTTTCCAACACCAGGTTTAACATTTTTTATCTTTGTCTTGCTCCATCGCTTCAATTCAAACAGTCTAAATACGCGCAGAGAGCTATTACTGCGAATTAAACAATTCCGTTACCGGAAGAAACAAACATCTACATTAAATATTTTAATTGTCAATAGTAGGTAAACAGTGTTATAATTAGTTACATTTGTATCAAAGTTTTTGAAGCCGCAGCCTTTGCAGGTTAACTGTGATTGAACCGTCCATCGACTGTGTGAAGTGCACAACATAATCGTTTAGCTATTTTATTTTTAATAAATCTGCACGCGCATGGAACTATAACCCAATAAAAACGACGAGTACATATGTTTGTTTAATAACCTATCATAATGTTAAGACCTTATCGATAAACGTAAATGCAAACATGACGATGGCGCGGCGTGCGGCGTGCAGCGCGGCGGTCCTCGGTTAGTGCGGCGTGAAATATAATTACCATTGTCAGACAGGTGTAAATAAGTATCTGCTTAAGTATTGTTATCTCGATACAATGTTGCACGCAGATTTTTTAATAGTAACGCACGTGTACCTATACAAGTATAGATTGCTTGTTTACTACGAACCGGTATCTAAATTAGACAAAAAAATTCAAGACCTTCATGAACGTAAATTAAACAATTTTAAAAATCCACAATTCAATATATTTTTTATTTATTTAAAAGATAACTGAGTACAATCTCATAGCAAAAATCTTCACAAAATTAATCAATAATACGTATTAAGTACAATATTTTTATTAAACTTTAAGAGTTACATCCTGTTTAAAAATATTAAACAGAATATTAATAAACGATATCGATTAATTGAAACATGACTATATAATATAACATGAATAATAAATGATTATTATTTTACTTTGTAACAACATTACATTGCTTATTGTTTTTTGATTTTTTTTCCTAAAAAATCGGTATGAAATACAAAAATCGTGAGTACTAGCAACAGTTTAAATCATCTGAAAAATATTCATATCGTTTATAGGACGACAACAAGCGCCATAGTTTTGTGGAACATGTTAACGTGTGTAGTTCCAGCGAAGCTTCAAACCAGTTTCGTAGTCAAGGGTGACTTTAGCCCCTATTTTTATCGGTCAGCATCCTGGACCCAAGTTCGTCGAGTGAACAACGTTCTATTAAAAAATAATTTGTACATCTAGTTTCAAATTTCCAGTATTCACGTCTAAAAATATAGGCATTTACCAATAACATGAAAAGTTATTCAGTTTCTATAAGTTTTTATCGACTGATCAATATAAAGATAACATTTCCATGAGTAAAAATAAACAGTAATAATTATATATAGTTTGTAAAACATAACCGATGAAGTAAACATAATTTGATTCATTTGTGGTTTTCATAAAACCCTATACTTTATTATGATTATAATTGCAGAAAAATATAGGATTGACCACTCGATTACACAAGTTTTTCAATATTTAATATGTTACGGAATTTATGTTAATGCGTGTACTTGGTGTCAGTCAACAAACCAGTCCCGCCGGCGTTCGGGACAGGGGCGAGGGCGAGTGCGGCCGGCCGGCGGTGTGAGTGTAACGATGGTGTATTTAAACTAAACTGACTGACCGGTGCGCAGTGGTCGGCGCACGCACGACAGCGAACGCAATTGATCGATACCTACTCGTAGCATCTAAGAAACCACCACATGATAATGATCACGTTCTGATTTAGGTATGACTTTCATCTGTACATATAATTTGACGACCCCATAGCCCAGCTGATAGTGACCCTGCCTGCCGAGCGAGGGGTCCCGGGTTCGGTTCCCGGCCAGGGCAGACATTTATGTGACAGATAAATGTTTGTTCTCGGATCGTGGGTGTGTGTGATGTCACATTTGTGTGTGTTCATGCCACCCGCAACACCGGGAAACCTAGTGCGGGGGTGTGAGTGTGTAAACGTTAAAAAAAAAATTCTAATTGATCGCTTTCTATACATTAAGCATATATAAGAAAAACTACTATAATGGGCCTTTATTAATGAAATAGAACACAAAAGAATAGTTGTTAAATTTTTGTCTGTTTGTCTGTGCGTTTGTTCGCGCCAATCTCAGAAACGACTCATCCGATATCGTTACGGTTTTCACTATTGTATTGCAGTAGGCGTCACTTAATATTCACAGTTCGTTTCATTTCAATCCGTCCATAAACAAAAAAGTTATGAGTTAATTTAAAATAATGTAGGTACTATTTCTTTGCGTGAGGCGTAGTTTTCTCGAATCGAAGCGAGGTCAGTTTGCTAGTTGATTATTATAATCAATGTGAATTTTGTGTTTAGGCCAACGCCAGCAATGTCGCCAGTTGGTAAAGAGTCAGTGAGTCGTCGTTACCTGCATAGATGTCGGAGCTTCAATTCGGACATTCATCAAACGTTCCAGTGTACTACCAAATTTTAATATGGACTATAAAACTACCAGAAAGCTTCCCGTAACACAAAACCAATACATTACTTCAACTGTGTAACCGTCAAACGCAATTCTTCAGATATTGTTGTTGAAAACTCGAGCACATCGATTACCGTCCTCCACACTACCGATCTGGGTTGTAAGGAGCTCTGTAACCGTAACCGAAACTATTGGACATCCGAAATAAAAATATGTCCGTAACCGTAGCCGAATCCGATAGAAGTTTCGGATGATTTCGGATAGCGGCAGAGTCTAAATAAATAGAGATTTTCGCCGGCAAAGCCGATGCACTAGCCAGGTCACTCTCAGTTTTAGAGTTTTTATTATTTAATTTTTAAGGGTATTGTTTTTTTATGTAGTATACCTACACGTAATAGCAGCTAGAAATTAATGTAAACTACGCATATACCCTGTAAATACATTATATATTTTTTCCAAGTCCAAAATTATTTAATATCCGTAACCGAAATAATCCGAAACAATCGATTATCCGAAATAATTTTATATCCATAACCGTAACCGAAACCAGTTAAATATTATTCATATATCCGTATCCATATCCAGCTCCGAAATTTCATATCAATAACATCCCTATTACCGATCGCTCAATTTCGTTGATTCTTTACCATCGATATAAAGATGACACTGATAACTTACGTCATCTCAATTGTTTACTTTTTATTATTTGGTTACACCAATGAATATGTTAACTGAACATGCAGCTGTGCTCCGGTGGCTTTGGTTACTTCGTGAGCGTCAAAACACTTCGGCCACTACGAGCAGCACCGTTTAACTTTGATAAAGACAACGTAAATAAAGAAAGAAAATCAAATGTTCGTCCTTCACTTGTCAGTGACATTGTCGCAAAGATAAAGTAAGAAAAATCAAAGAACATCCAATAAAAAATGTATAGCTACATACATAGCTATAAGACGAAAACAAACAAATATTAAGACTTTTTGCTGTGGAGAAGTACTAAAAGGGATCGAACACAACTAAAAAGTTTTTTACCGACATTCAGTTTGACCCTACGATGTTCGGCATACATTAGTGGCAGGTCCTTAGTAGGTACTTATTTCAAATTCAAAAACATTAAATCATTAGGTATTATATAGATACACTTATTCACGTCATTCCTTATTTCTACTAACGTTTCGAAACGGTGCTGTAACATTGAGAAGAAACGGCACAACAAACTACTCAGTACATCTTTTAAAACAACATACGGCAATTGCAAATAGGTGTTAACTTGCGATAGGTTTCTCGATAGGTTGATCGTGAACAGAACTCCTATAGGATCACACGGCACAAATATTTAATCGTCTTTTTTAAGTAGAAGAATAAGAAGGTCCTGCGTACGATGTTCATTATTACAATTATCACAGTTTAGGGAAAGACCTAAGACGTTGCGGAAACCCGCAATGACGAGAGGTATCCAGGACTGTGTCGATAGGACCCGACTTACCTAAATTATTGAATTCATATTGAAGTTACGTGGTGACGTCTGAAAGGATAATTTCAATTTTCATTTTGCATAACAATGTCTCGCGCTAACGCGGACAATATCCGTGAAATGTAAAATTAATTCTCCATCCACGTTGTATCACCACGTGGACGCGACACATTCGCGGCTATATTCGGCAACTATTGTTCTCGGTGAAATCCTCGAAACCCCATTGTCTCACCGAAACCGGCACAATACCGGCGCGACCACCGCCGCCACCGCCCCGGCGCGCTACACCACGTACTGGTACCACCTATAGGCGATGACATATTTGTGGCGCTGGCGGGCCGCATTCGTCTATAACGGAGACGTTTAAGGGAAATGGGTTAGGAACTAATACTTAGGTATAACTTAAACTAAACTAATGTACTTATTCAGTTGTACATAAAGTTAAATCCACTTACTCGTATATGTTGCCTGTAAAATTTAATTTGTAAAGATCTGTTTTTCTCTCTTGGCGACTGCTCTTAAAATGGAATTCGAGTGATTTCATACTTGTAGTAATTTATTAGAACTCGGTATTTAAAATTAATAAATAGATACTTGTGGTATTTTATAGAAACTATAAAAATAATTATTTTATTTAACGCTGCATTGAGATGGGTAAAAAATACAGAGCACAAGTATAACATACCACGAATGTTTTTATTCTCCATCTGTATTAATGACAACCTCTGTACGTTCTTCGTTAAATCAAAAATATTTATTTTTAAACAACACGATAAGGGATCTCATAAGTAATTAGCCATATATCCACAGCATGAACCCGTGTCATGTGAACTTGTCATCGTAGCACAAAAGTATTAAAAAAAACAAACAGACAATTTATATAAAACGATAAATAACATTTAAAATGCCTTATATATTAAAAAAAGGGAGCAGCAGTCAAGAAATGACGTGGAGGAATAATTACGGTATCCTCCGTGACATTTCCTGTGTCACGGTCGGAATACCCTCGCCGAAAGTTCGCTCGTAACAAGTACCTATTAATAGGGTCCAATCAATCGTTGAGAGATCTGTAAATTTCTGAACAAAAACTAGATAGATAACATCAGCGACAGGCCGGCGATCATCAGCTGTTCCGTAATGATATGCGTACTCATGCAAAATTCGTCCTTGCGTCGAACGCCATATTAGCGCATGCTAATTATTCAAATATATACGCGTTGAGTTTACGAAACCAAAGTGACTATTCAAATACATTTTTTAAAAAGCTATCGAGCGGAAATGAAACTCGGCGGAGAAGGCAGGTGCGGTGTGCTGCCTCGGCGCGTGACATCCTCGGGTGTTTGTAATGCGGGTAATTGTTACCAGTTAAACCTCTTCGGATGTCATTAATTATATTCAGGCCTCTCCTCCAAATGGAGGAAACCTGCAATGTAGTCCAGCTAAGTTCCCTGATGCGAATCGGTGGAAGGGTTAGAAACCAACCCGAGTGGTATCAGGTCTTGTGTCGCTCAAAGGTTTTCGACATTACTTGCTATGTAACATTTACTATTTAACGATAACAACAGGCCTCATGGGTCATCCAAAACACCGAAGCGCCGGTGAAATTTTGCTCCTAGCGGTCATCACGGTCCATGTCGTTATCGTGTGCCATATCCAGTCAATTATTCACAATGGTGTGGTCGTCGGGCTAGGATCACTTCGTGATGTTTATTTATAAGTACCGAGCTTAACAAATCCACTTGTTTCTCGGCGGCTCCGGCACCCGGGGACTATGTACATCTTATTTCTAATAATGAGTTAATCTCCGACGCCCTGTTTGAAATACACGGTTGTCTAAAGTAAACCATTTCGGGGCAAAATTAAAAGCCACGTTCAGATTTAAAATAATAATATAATTATTTTATTATTTAATTCAGCGTGTGCCACTTTCCACAAGACGTCGATCGATCGGTTTGTTTCAAATTATAAATATGTTTTTATGGAATGAAAGTGAAAGAATTATGATCGCTGATAGACTTCAGTTATAAATCACGTCAAGATTGTGTCACTCGACATATAATTTTGGTTAGTAACTGTCGAGGTTGTAGTTGATGAGGAAGCGCTTCCGACCTTGGACCTCATATGGACAGTACCTGGTCGAGGTAGTTTAGCAACGGTAGTAAACGAGTAAGTTATCGGTGACAATATTTCATGAGCATTTGTAGATCAAACCGATTTGTCTAAAATTTTGACTTTAAAATTTTTGACGTTTCTCTTAGTCATTCCGTACGTAGTGCAGGTACGCGGAATGCAACCTGGGCATCCTCAGTAAAACGTTCCCTACTGTTTTTTCTTATATACCGCTGAGAAAAACCTTTACGCGTCCTGCGTCATTGTGGAAGCGGGTACGTGGGCCTTGCAGAACGTCCAGTAAAATTTAGCGGTTTTCTACCATCGTCCCTTCCATGGGTAACTGACCATGGAAACCGAAGCCACTTCTGACTGGTTACATTTACCGATGCCCTATCCCACTAAGAAGTGTTAATGCTTACGTGTTAAAATTTAATGGTTCCATCTCCTTTACTAGTGATAACAAAGCGCTAAAGATCAATCGCTGTTAATGGCGTTGCACATTTTACCTACAGATTAGCCATTGCTGTCGGCTCTGACATTCAGTCGGTACGAATCAATACACAGTGCTACAGTACAATTCACGCGCTATAATAATAATAATTAACGGTCTATTAAATGCACGGTACGCGCTTTGCCATCCTCGTATTTCTGCGCTAATTCATACGCTTTTTTATGATGGCACTTAAGTAGATAATAGTGAAAAAAACAAAAAGTTAAACACTCCATTATAACACTTACAGTTTATTATAAGTTAGCTGATTTAAATCAACATAATCTAAATAAATATGACGAAGAGGTGCACGGTGTAACCATTATTTATGACTGTTTGAGATAAATTCGAATGCGGCTCGTGTCGTTGGATATTGGAAAGGATGGTATTCAATGTGAATAAAGGATAAAATACCGTTGGCTACGAAAACGCAGCGATAGCGGTCGGCAGCGCTGTCACGGCAGCCATCTTTTTTCCTCCCACGCGCGTGCGTACGCGCCGCTCGCATTCAAATGCAAATCCCACATTACACCACTCGCTAAACACTCGACTCGGTCGCACTTAACACATGCAAATCGTTTATTGATAAACAAATAATGCTATTATAATTTTATTACTCATTGTGGCTCGTTCGCTGACCGCGCTTTTTTCAGATGGCGCTAGCGGCACTCGACATTTGAATATTTAATACATTTTATATTGTTGGATAGTTTGTTTGCGGTGCGCTTCACCGCTGCAGATAATGTTCATTAATTGATTTGTTAATCGTACTAAGGTTTTGTGAGTGTCGCTACTCGATCCATTGATGATTATTCAACATGGTATAATACTGCTGTAAGCGCTATGTTAGATAAATTAATGCGCTCATAGAGCATGAGGAATTAAACCCTCAAACAGATATGTTTTCTAATCGTGGTCTAGTTGAAAATGACATCGCGGAATCGTAGTATCCTCAACTTCAGCAGTTGTTAGCTTTGATATCAGAAAAAGATATTTTGACACGAAAATAATATTTGGAGAGATACGGCTGTTATCGCACCGCGGCACATGTAGACACGGCTTATTAACACACTAACGCGACTCAAGGCTGTGAAGTAACGACGGTGTGTCCAACACGGTGCCGAGGACGGCCGCGGCCGGCGGCGCATTTGCACAACTGCGGCGATTCTTCACAGCGGCCTGTCATACAAGGCAACTTTACATTTCGTCAAATATAACTATACAATACAACAATATGTATTATATCTGATATCTATTGATCTTTGTGGAAGAGGAAGAACTCCATTTGCAGCTTTTGAACCCGGAGATCTGATTATGGTTGTCCGAAATAGACTAGCCTCAAATGCGGTACCAACATCCTTTCTGTATGTTATGTAGCGTCCGATTCACCACGTTATGTTAGTGGGTGGTTAGCATGAATTTCCAAAATTGTCGTGTTTTATAATTATTTCTTTTTGGAATGACTCGTGTTGTATACACATGAATCGTGTGCCTAACACAAAAGACCTCGACGATGTTCACCTTCACCGGCACGTGGCCACCGTACCATATGGGTTAAGGATCCGCCTTCGTGGAACATCGAACGGTGCCTACGTTTGGTTAAATGACAACGCAAACCAATTACCCCGTCGGCCTGACCTATTGTTACTTTGGTATCAAACGTACAAGAAGTGAATTTTGAATCTACCGTACGCTTCGCTTTTGTGTCGATTCTCATTGCAACCGCCTTAATTTTTTTCAACGACACGTTTTCTATAGTCCCTTGAAGTTTAAAAACATAATTAAAAAAATAACATTGCAAATTGGTGTCATCTCTCAAAAATATTTAAAACCTACAAGTGAATGTTATTTAACATGTAATACTTTAGTTATTTCAGTTGTTGGTCGAATGAAGGAAGCGTTTAAAAATTATTTTATAATTCAAATAAGACGATGAAAGTGTGCGCATTTTGAGACAAGATAACGTGTCGTATAATTTTTTTTTATTGACATTATGGTATGCTCATTTGCAAACTCATTTAAGTATTTAGAGATTTCTTTATAGTTTTAACAGCGCGCTCGTAATGGCCTTTCTCTTATGAAGATAAAAAATGGTGTTGTGATATTTGAAAGATAAAGTACTCCTAATAGAACCATTTAATCAGTGTAGGTTCCGTCTTCAGATACAAAGACGGTTAACCGAGCAGGGACCCGCCGTGTGTAACGAATTTGTTCTCAGAGACCACGGGTGACACCACTGGCTGAGCAGTAGGTACTCGGGCGATACTCAACTCGCTCTAGGACTTCGTCGAGTACAGTACGTTCCAATAAAGACAGAGACGTGGCGTCTTGTCCTATCTTGAAGTAAAATATTTTGATTTATTTACTGACAGGAAGCAGCAAACGAGGACGCGGTTCAATTATTGTTATATTATTATACGCTTTATTATTAGCTTCACTTGTATGTATCTATATATCTATTTATTAATGTAAAGGAATCTTTGAATTATATTTTCATCAATTTCAAAATGTCTAAATCATTTAAAATTTTGCATACATATAGAGAACCGATGACATACAATAATTTCATACTTAAAGTATGATTTTCTCATTAATCCATCCCAAAAAGATAATATAATCCATACACGAAGCCCTACCACCAAGCAAGCTGGCTTCTGTCGCCTCTTACGACACCCTGTTCTGCCAGCATGGGATCGGGGGGAGTATTCTAAGCCGCCCCAATACGGCAAAAATAGGTTATAGGTTATATGACGACTGAAAAGTGACACATTATAAAAATTGTCAGGTATTCTTTAGTAATAACTTTTCTATGAAGAACATAGTTTTTACACGCTTTATGTTAGCTTCACTTATATATATGTCGGAGATGGTCATTAGTATAGACGTGAAAAGAAACACAGCACGATATCCGAGTGATGGCAGCACCGCCGCGATGACGTCGATACTCGGCTAACATCGTGCTACAACAGAGCCTAGCCAGTGGAGTGACGCCGGATGGAGCCACAGTTTACATTCTGCGGTCGATGAGATCGGTTCCTCCGCACTGGGAACTGTTACATGTTTCGTTTGCCCGGTGTGAAGTATTTGTTAGCAATTAATTAAAAGGGTTAAACGATTATACACCCACGCTATCTTCGACAATACTGCTAAAACTACTGGCATCGTCGACATATATATAAAGCGTGAGGTGCTTTCAACAACTGATATCCAGAACCTCACGCTTTTTTATGTTAAAGCTAACTTTTCTGTTACTTATTTCTCTTTCTCTTGATCACAAACTTTATATTTTAACTTTATTTTCAATTTTTTAGTTTATTAGCTACGAAAGTGTATTTCTTTAGTTTTTTTGAACTGTATTTTTTTATTTTTAGTTCATATTTCTACGAAAGCGTGTTTTTAGTTTTTTTTTTTAATATACTATTGTTAAAAACCCACTGTACATAACTTTATTATCGTCAATGCCGCAAAAAAATTTCATTGTAGGTAAAATTATTTTAGATTGCACGCACTGTCTCTTAATTTTTTGTTCCCTTTAAAGAATAGCTCATCAGCCGCAAGTGACGTATCACGGAGGGCCATAATGTTATTACTATAACTGGATTTGCGGTGCGAGGGAGCCGCGGCTGGACCGCGTTGCGGTGACGGCGGTGTCGTGCGGATCCAAACGAGTCTAGTGTTGCAAACTCATACGTAAATAATAAAATAAACTTTAACTCATAAACGGAGAGACGGACTACCTGCTTCACTGTTGGCATACAATTTACACGTTGCGTGTTATCATGCTCCAAGAACCAACATAAATACCTATCATATGACGTCTGTGTAGCCCGCTCGGTGATGACCCCGACTGTCGCGAGTATTGTGTCGTACCTAAGTCCCGGCCGAGGTAGACGTGGGACAAATAAACGTTTGGACCTGCTCGGGTCTCGTGTGTTCGTGACGTCTATTTATATTTTAACTAATCAATGGAAGTAAGGAAGATCAGAGTGTCGAGCCTTTAATTTCATGTTATTGTCAAGTCTGGTCCAGGTGGAAACCAAACTTAGGACCTCCGCTCGCATATCAGCACAAATTGACCTACAGATTCGTTAACCTTATTTGAAATCGAGTATAAATCCTTCACAAAACAAACAAATTCTATAGGAGAAACCATTGAAAGTTAAAAGATAGGTATTTCTGAAACTTAGGTAGGTACTTCAGTAATAGGTATTGATTTAATAAAGCTGCACAACATACTATTAACTAAGCGTTCCTCATAAAATGGTAATTTTCAATAATTTTACATCTTTCACTTGAACACCTTGATGGACCACGGTTCAGAAGAACCCCAACAGAGGAATGATGTTAATGATGGCTGTTCGTTAAAAATAATACAAACTCGATGAACTGATTACAATCGTTATTAAGTATTGTCACATGCTCAATTTAACCAACCTCCATCGAAAACAGACAGTTGGTCCCATCCACCAGCCACCAGCCACCAGTGGCCACTCGATCACACCGCGAGCAGTTTTCTCGAGGGTCGGTATGTTGACGTGTACTGTTTACCGACTGTCGCGAGCTGCGGGTGGTCCTCGGTACAGTTCTGTTGCACGTGATCGGAGTAAGTCCCCCGCCCACTCTACATAGTTTCGATATCCCAACATTGAGTCAATCGGCACACGATGAATGTTGAGGTTTTGCTGCCGTATGTTTGAGTGGTGACCGGACTTGTCCGAACCAATCAGACGCTTTGACAAATTTTGTACCCGTGAACGACATCAATGAGACGCAGGTTTATTTAATTCTTAACAAAGTAGCAAATAAACGTTTAATCTACCTGGTGTGACGGGGCTACTGCACCGATGGTCCGACAAAATCGATAACTTCAAATTAGATTGTGGCTCGAATTCGATCATGGCCTGTACTAGTGCTAAGTGACAATAATCTTAATGTACTTAATTTTTACATCGCTATTTCGATGCCAGACATCGTCTATTCGTGTTTATTCCCATCTTTTTATTGTAATTGTGCATCGTAGATAATAAAATACTTGACAAAATATACCCCAATGTAACAACTTTTCAGATTTGTCTCCACTTGAAAAGTAGCAAGTGGGGAGGTCCCCTCCCATCCCTTACAAGAATCTATTAATTACGACCACTAAATCATCTGTTCCCGTTCGCGATCCGTTTAGCGCCTGTATCTAATTAATTGATTCGATTACCGCTCTTTCTGGCATCGCCACACCACAACGCACTCTGTTGTTTGGCTTACCGTAACTGCATTGGGTCTACTGACAGTAGATTTTATATGTACATTTGTTTAGGTTGGGAAATGACTAGGGGCGGCCGCTTCATTTCCATCTTACCCAGATAGACATGGACTAGTTTAGTAGTTAAATTTCAAACGGTTAACATTGGCGGTAACTATATTTAATTTATAAACTTCAGAATTGACAGTCATTAAATATTTTAATCGTAAAATTGTTCTGCTTTTTGAACTAGTTTCACTTTTTATAACAATAAGTACAATGTAAATTTTCGTCTAAAGCAGAACCGCCGACATCCAGCTGATATATATGAAAGAAACTCGCTTCATTATTATTTACTGCTACAATATTGACTGCCAGTTTCAAAAATGTGTCGCGCCACCTCGATCCTACAAATAACAATTCACATTCAAATAAAAAACGCTCTATCATTTAGGTATTCTGTTAATACAGTTATACACGTCATTTTATGCTTCTACTACCATTTCAAAAAGGTGTTTCAACATTGAGGAGAAGAAACGGCGAAAGAAACTCTCATCACATCTTTTAAAACTAGACATGGCAATTACAAAGTAAGTTTTAACCTGTGCGGAACTGGTTTCGACACTGTTATTTCCAGGCGTCCTTGTCATTAATATATTCATGTATAGCATATTATCCTTTACCGCGTCTTGTTCTTTAACGTGGCGTTAAGAAGTTCCAATAAGTAACTCTCGTATTAACTTTGGAACCTTATTGTAAAAACGAACTCCAAGCCTCATAAAATAATGCTGAACTTTCTGAAGGCAATATGAAGACCTAACCAAATTATGCTAATTTCTTGTTTCAGGATTTCTTTTCTGCTGTACAAGAATATTAATTTTTTTTACAAATAAATAATTAATTGTTATAAATATATTGACAGGCTACGGTGAATTCATACATTTTTTTTAATTTTTCCTTTTAAGACTCACGTGACTTCGATCTACATGTAGCTCTAATTGCTCTTTTCTGCAATATAAAAATGTATTCAATGTTCATTGATTCACCCCCACCAAAAGACATAAGACTATAGAAATAGGCTAAATAAACAAATCTATCTGTCAATACATGCATCATCGTCTTCAAACTTTATTTTTGAACATTCCTACAACGAAGTTCACATATTGAAACAACCTTGTAGGAATACGTATAACTCAAGTTTGTGACAAATAAAAAACCAGCTTTAAAGTTTGATAGTCGCTAACATTTAACGATATGAGTGACAGCGACCGTCGATAGGTACCGATGGCATAAAAACCATTCGTTTACCGTCCGACAAGCCGTCGGTGGCTCGCCGGTCGTATTGCAACTCGCCGCCGGCGGTCGGGCTGCCGTCACATGTTTTTTGCTGCAAAACCCACTGCAGTAGAACCGACCATTGTTCAAAGTGTATGCGTAAACGAGTGATGGGCACGCGATGTCGAACACAGTGATTATGACTATTGCTTACTGACACTTTAATAATTTACACTCGGTGGGCCGCCAGTCTAGTGGCAGGCGTTAGCGAATAGCGCATATCACCTTCGTTTCTTTCGTTACTGATCCTTTAGCTTTGAAACTATTTTACCGACCGATTTCGTGCACGTACCGTAGGTATATTCGTGTTTATCCGACTTCATCGACTTTTTTGTTTGATATGTATATCGGCGAGATGTTTAGGAAAATATATGTAACATGTAATAATGTGTAACAGTATTTTTTGTACTTGTGGTTGGAAGAATGACATTTAAGTAAAAAACCGTTTTAAAGATACCACAAATAATTATTTATTATTAGAAAGCTGCGGATATTACAATTGCAGGAAAACTATGAAAAATCATTAAAAACATGTGGTATAATTTAATTGGTGTTATGTCAGTGGTATTCCCGGTCCTAACATTATCTAAATTAAGTAGATTTTTTTGCAATGGTTTTATGAACTCAGTTTTTTACAATATTTTTTTGTGTCAGCTATTCTAAGACCTGATTTTAGAAGACATTTATTTGTAAAGTGAAATAATTTATACCTACACTTATACCGGCATTAGGAGATTAATTAAAGATTATTCTCTTAATACTATTTTGATTACTACAGCGGTGAGAGTAATATTAGAAACAATTATTAAATATTAATTATTGGACGAATTAAGAATTAATCGAGTAATAGTTAGTGGTGCAGATGGAGTAAACGAGATTTCTAGGATATTAATTCCCAATGAGCCGCCACCATGTGACCACAATCTTATCAGCACCCGACCTGTTACCCAATCCACTGAAACAACACAAATTATTTCTTTTATACATAAATTAGCTCAATACAAAATATTTTCATAGCGTCATGGCAACTTTACGGGGATCCCATACACACAGCGATCGCTGTGTGTGGGTGTGTGGGATTAGCAGGTAATCATGTAGGTATCAGAAACTGACTACGTACAGTACATCTGTATGTAATATGTTAAACTTTAAATATATTTTTTCGTTTACATACTCACACCCCCGCACTAGGATTCCCTGTGTTGCGGGTGGCATGGACACAAATATGACATCATAAACACCCAAATATGATATGACAAACACACATTTATCTGTCACGTAAATGTCTGCCCCGGCCGGGAATCGAACCCGCTCGGCGTGCAGGGTTACTACCAAGCGGGCTATGGGGTCGTCAAATTTTTATTCGTCTAATGGCTTCCATTTATGAAAATTACACATGATTTCTTGATATTTTTCTTTTGCTTTCAGTATAAATGTAAAATTACATTTCAAATCAGTTGACACTTATACATTAAAATTATCAATGGTAATGTCATTCCTCAACAGTAGCAACTTCTATCACCGTTCGGGAACAGGAGTAGCTTATCTCCTCATTTTTGGAAAATGGCAAAAATGTCTACGTGTGTCTATCCACCCTTGAGTCAGAGCCGATCGCTCATGCTCTTGGTGCACTCTGTTGATCAACAGACGAAACAATGACGCCAAGGAGGCACTTCAGTTGGCTTCTGTCATCATGTGAGCCGTCTGCTCGTATGTCGCTCGCTGTTTTAAAACGTCCCACTGGTGGTATTGTATCAATTCGAGCTGTAGTTTTAGTGAACGCACCTTCAGCGCGGCAACCATGTGTGAACTTTTGTTATCGGGATAATATTAAACTAAAACAGATTTAGAAAAGACACATGCAAGCAAAATATTCTTCTAGAATGTTCATGTAATGATTAGGAGACGGTGAAAGATACTGTTACATTTACATGTCATAAACATGAAGGAATATAAAATAAAATATCATTAGTATTCATCACTTAACTAAATTATTTTTAATTTAATTATAAAATGTAATTGTCAAGCCGAAGCGCCAGTAATACTTTATAGGTGGAACTAGACATGCGCGTAAATGACATACGAACAGCGGCGGCTGCCAATGACATCCTCGCCTTTAATATGAGTTTTATTAAACTTCGCTACTACAATTTCGGTTTTGTAAAACTACCCACACCGACCGCGCCGCGTACGTTACATGTGTCGAAGCCGCCCTAATCCAAACATCATAACGACGCTTACTGGCGATGAAAACATGCACTTATTGTATCCGAGGTAGGGTTGACATTTCATTGCAGGGTCGTGACACGTACGACAGCGAAAATGTTTTCCAAATACTTTGGAGCGCGGTAACATCTGCCTTTATTTACGTTTCGGCTGAAAGCGACACAATGACCGCGTCAAATCGGACGCGGCCGCAGTGGAAGGTGTCCGAAGCCGCAGCGTGCCCGTCGCTGTCCTAGATCTTAGTATGTCTAGAGAGAACTGCAAAATCGCCATTTTCAAAATGTAATAAAAAAAACAATTCAAACTTTACTATTCAGCAGGTAACCGTTAATCTGCCTATTTCAAATAATTAGGTGCATTTAAATAACCTTAGCGAAATGAGTCCGCCACGTAAGTGAAATAGCTACCCAAGTAATTTAAAGAGGTGAATTAAGTCTTAAATACAATTTATTAGGCACGCATGTTCAGCCAGCTCACACCGGGAAGAGTTTGTAACACTTACAAGTGCACACAGTCTGCAAGCTCCTAAATCAGGGTAACTTTGACAGACTTTATGGTATTATTAGAATATTATGAACAATACTCAAATATACAGAATTCCCCAGCGGTTCCCTCTATAGTTACCTGAACTTCCCCGAGCGATCAATTTGTAATACACATAATATTGTCTCCGAAATATATGAAAACTCTAATTTCATGACTTATTATCTTCTATCTTATCTAAACTTCGCTTTCGTATGGGCAAGCAATAACCACAAATAATTTGAATCATGAAACTATTGCAAATTTGTCAAAGTACTTACCAATATAATTCGATTTTCAAATAGCAACAACATTTGTCGGTAATGGCCCATCACTTTGCAGTATTGATGCCATCTTTACAACTAATTGTGTGGGGTCGCCATATGCCACGGTTTGACTGCTGATGCTGGTCGGTGAGAGCGGTGAAGTTGTGGCGGATAATGCGCATTTTAATTGTTTTATTAGCCGTAACTGTGGTCAATGGCATTTACAGTGATTTGTAGTTAAAAGATGTCAAATGATAGGTCGAAAGTGGTTTTATTGGTTTAAGGAAATTTACATTTAACTTGTTCCGAAGGATCTCAAGTGGCCTCTGTAGCTTTTGTATAATGAATTATAACAAATATTGATACTATAAACTCATTAAAGTTCGTCATGACTCCTCCTGGTGAATGAAGTGGAACATCTCATTATGAATGGCATCTCCACCGTAGGTGCATATTTCCTCAAACGAAATAAACTGAACCAGGATTATACCGACGACTGGAAGCTTAAAATAGGTAAATTTAAAAATTAAAATTTTCTATTACAAAACTGTTCCTATCATAGCACGTTTCATCATTGGAATATAGTACGTGATATAGGATGTAAGTGATACCCTCAGATGGCACCATGGCGTACAGCGGCGCTCGCAGCTGACTTACGGCTCGCACTAATCGAAGATTATTATCGCGTCGATTCGATCAGAAACATGATTAAAAACGATTAACATGCCGCTGTCATACAGTTGTACCGACGGCTAATTACGGAGGCTGCCGTCGTCGTTGCCTTTCTTCCAAATGGCGCCCTGGTGGTACTGATACATATATCTATAATCCGCAATCCACGCTCCTTGCAGATGAACCGGGAAATGTTTTCAATGAGTTGCAGTTTTAATAACGGAGAGGCAAAATCAGTGAAGCTACCAATGTGTTAATCATGGTTTTGGTGTATCGGATGTCTACTTACCATCTGTCAAAAAGCTCGCCTGTTGGCTATTGACATTAAACAAATAAAAAAGAAACATAATTGAAATATTAAAACTACAAAATTGCTACAATGGCACTGATATTAATACTATTCCAGTAATTGTATATCTTAAGTTCGATTTTTTGTAGATTAATACATAATAGTACAATACACAGGTCAAGTGATACTCAATTTTCAAATGATTGTTTTCTGTGAATACCCTCTTATCTCCATTCAAAAGTGTTTACAAATTCATTCAAAATTAGAACTTGCATAATGCAGCCGATAAATCTCCAAACGAAACATAAATCATTCACATATTAAAACGCTTCCAAGAGCCGTCAAACAAGTTATAAAAGCATCAACACAACAACAGCGACACCACAATGACTGTCACAAAAGATTGGCCGATTTGTAGAAGATTATTGTGCATATATAAATGGAGGCAAACGAACGCGTCTGAAAAGACGATTCACTTTTTTATCTGTAGAGTAAAAAACACAATCCGTATCGAGCATTGTGATGAGCGGTGAACGCGATAAGGGCCGCAATCGCGACTTACCCTCGCGGACGGCCCCACCCCGCCCCCACTCCGAATTAACATAATATGATATCTGGCAGATGCGCTGCGTCTACCGTCCGACTTTTACTTTTCCACCTCAACTTTCACCTCGAGAACAATCATTTACATGTTTTAGGATTCGACGCGGGCACACGTGTCCGCTAGACGAGATCGGATCGATCTTCCTGCGCGATTGTGTCGCACAAAGCGCAACAAAAAGTGCGTGGGCGCAGCCGCATTGTGGCTGCTAAATGCTCTCGAGGACTCCTTTGTCCATTGTGTGCCCCGAGGGTGGCACTGTGACACATTTATTTCAGCCGAGTTTTTTACGCCCATTGTATTGGAAATTAGACATCGGCGCGGAGTTCACGATACGCGATACGATCGCTGCCCTCCGAGCGCATCCTCCACCGCCGTCGCCGTCGCGTCTTCGCCCCGGCCCATTGTATTCGTCTCTTCTTACAACGGAAATTTCTAAACAGGATCCTAGCATAACTCTAAACGTACATGTTATTGAAATCAAACAGGTTAGCTTTCCATTTCTATTAGAGCTAAAAATGCGTAAGAGATGCGGGCACCCTTCGTGCGCGATCGTATAATTGATCAAAATGTGAACCGTTAGAAGCCGCGGTGTTGCTATCAGCTGATTGTACGCATTCCTTTCATCTCGCGCGTGATGAATGACGCACGAGCAGGGATTTGAAAGGGTGGTCAACGCTAGAGATCACAAAAACGCGTCTCAGGGCTGGTTTTATAGTGTTTGACCGTTTTATCGATGGCCGGAGAGGCAGCATCCGGTTCTGCGCGGTAATCTCCACAATGTGCCTCTATCCGATCGGCCGTTCAGTCACAAACTAGTTTGGACGACGTTTCCCTAGCTCCACAATGGCGGGATGGTGCATAGTAATCGAATTCTTTTATGGCGACAATCATGTTTATTGAACGGTCACTTTTAACGCTTAACGGTAACTCGCGATCGTCCGACCCGGTCACGCGGTTCCCATACCCGACACATCTGCCGCGTATAGAAGTAGTGATTTTCTTACACAGATTATTACACTTATTGAGATATTCAATGATCTCGTCATTTTATTATCAAAACTCTCGCACCTGCCTCAGACTTCTCGGAATGACGAACGAGCGGTTATACCACACGCATTACACTACACCAAGTATCAACAACTTGATCATCTTTCACTTGATGCAGATTCAAATGGTACTATTATTAGTAGTGATATTTAATATATATATATACATATATATTCACATTCTATACTAATTTGGTAATTAACATTGTAGGCCTCTGAAATTACATTGTGTATAGTACAATAGTTTACACTTGCCGGTACATTCCTTTCCATTCCACTCCACAGTGTAAAAGCCAAGCGGAGTTTGTTTGTATTGGTTTTGTGTTATGTATCTTACACATACTGTATAGTACTTAAGCTTATACATTTCATTTCCTTTTAATGAAGAATTGTTTCCAGGTTTATTTTCTATCATTATTAAATTAGAATTGTAAAAATATTTGTCGTTCTGGCAAGACTTGATAATTCGGTACTAAGCAGTTTTTTCAAATTTTACACTCTTTACTTTAGCTAAGTTATCATAATTCACAACACATTATCTAATAGGTATATTTATTTAATAGGTATTTAACATACACACCGACACTTTGTCAGACATTTATGTCTGCCTTAGCCAGAATTCGAATCGGTGGCCCTTCGTTATCGGAGCAAAAGTCAAAGTGCAAGGTGTCAGTTAAATTAATAAGAAAGTTAAAATAACATATTTTTCGCCATACGAACTTTATTACCATGGATTACATATCAGTGTTCATTTTGATGCCATCCGCTGTCTCCTCAAATATATCTATCTGGTTGTTACATGCCAATGATCCAAGCTGCTGAGAATTTGTAATTGATTTTAAGTGTAGGTACTTAGTCCTTTTTAACCTTATATCAAATAACATTTCCATTTGTAACACGATTACCTCTCCAGTGAGTTTATGGACCAGCCCGTGCCACCACGACTCACAGCAGAAACACACTCCAGGATTGTAAATACAGTTACGAGTTATAATACATAGTATATCAATTATCAAATGATGATCTCTTCTTATATTTTACGGATCATAATTCAAGGTGAACAGCACTTTCTTAAGTTTTCTCAAGATGACGTGTCTTTGCACAGAAGCCGCTACTCTTCGGCCCCCGCCCCCGGCCCTGCTCGTCGCACGGCCCCGCTCGTCGCACGGCGCATGCGTCGACGTCGTATTTTCGGTGAATATTCGAATGTAAACTAGAAGCTGCTATAAACTATATAATTTACATAAAACTAGTAACGGATCTCACGAGAACCAGTCTACAGAGTATTATTAATGTCCGTGAACTATTAGAATCGCTAAGACGCACCACACCGTCGTGTCGCTCTTTGTAACGTATCTTTTTATGATAATTTCATTCCCATCAAACTAACCGCTCGAAAAATATAAATGAAGGCGAATACTTTACTAATTTACATAAACTCGTGGGGAATAAAAATGTACACGACGTGTTTTGACATTCCGCGGTACAGATGCTCAGAGGTGCAGAACACCGCGACGAGCTGCTCAACTTCAAGTGAGCAGCCGCAATTTAAGATATACTCTCTCGTAACAGTTACCTGCATCTTGCATTCACAGCACCAACTACTAAAGCTGTGATAAATACATACTTGAAATTCTGTAACATCATACGATCGTCAGAATCTTACATGTAATTACACCTGGGAATTATAAACGTACTAAAATTCAGTATGTATGTATTTTAGGAATTCTGTAAGATATCGCGTTACCATTGTCGGGCGCGGGACATTATCTGCGCAGGAGCATCATTCCCAAGGTTCCGTTAGTTCCCATAAGCACCGCATCCCTTTACCGACTCGAGTGATGAGCGCACACAATGAGGCCCAGCTGCCGCCGGGGAGACCTCCGGACGACCCCGCGGTCGAATTTCGACCTTATCGATAACGCCGTGTAAGTCAGATTTGCTACTCGATCTCGGATACTACCAAAATTTCGAGTCATATCAAATTTAGACTCAATTCCGTAACACGACGATTTGATCTCTATTTCACATACCTACCTTATATCTTTATCGTTGCAATAGATAACAAAGCGCTCAGTGATCTGTAACTAGTTTAAGAAATAAAAGATGCTGCGGAAAGAAGCCCGACATGGCCTTTTCTAACAAAAATATTTTAAAATTACTCCAAAGTCAAAATTAAGTATTTCTACGCTATTAATAATTCGAATAATGATTATGTAACCTATAACCAGCGAAGGGATATTCACCGACAAATCCGATATGCGACAAGAGCAATTGAAAAAAAAATTAATTTATGCAAAGGGGAAGAGGTTGCGAAAAAAGGTTAAATAAAGATTATCCACCTGAAAGACGCATGCGCCGGATTGTTTGCAATAGAAGCGGTAAGCGCAGGTATCTCTATCGTCCGCCGTCACTCTTACGAATTAATTATAGGAGCGCAGAGCGGCACGCGCACAGCCGACGACAGGGACGACGGACTCCGCTCGCTTTTTTTCCGTTCGATGCATCGCAATTTACATTTTAACTGTTTTCGGTGTATCATGTTCGGTGTTAGTCGTTATGGCAGGTCGTTGCGATATTTCTCAAGAAATGCAATTACAAACCGTGACTCGTTCGATTTGGAGGGTGACACAGAGCAGTAGCTACAAAAACGGAAGATGACCGTTTTTTCGATAATTAGTTAGCGTTCATCGACACGTTAACATCGGCTTCCCTTCGACTCCCCGCCGCTGAATGAGCTCGGCCGAGGATTCCACTAAAAAATATAGCACCTGAATAAAAGGTAATTATGGTTTCATAAGGCCCAGTGCACAATGGATGGAACAATGCCGGCGCGCGGGGCGGTCGCGACGTGCTAATTAGCGGATTTTCTCACCTTCCGTAGTGATTATTTTTTTGCAGAGTCGTGTTAGTAACGTGTCGTGTTAGTGAGTTAGATGGGGGTTTTTTTTTCGACTACTTTTTTGTAATAATTCTTAAAATGTTACACGATAATTTCGGTAGGTGCTTGGTACTGCCGAGGTAGTAACGATTTTTAAGCAATAATTTGAAGCTTATGCGAAATGGATTTAAGCACTCATCGTTCACTATATACTAATGAGGAATACAATACAAGTATAAGATTCTGGATACTTCAAGAAATCATGGTTGAATTCGTACAGGAAAAAAAAAGGAGAGTAATAGAAATAAATATCTGAGATATAACTTAAGTTATTGAAAATATTTTTAAGCCCCGGAAATTAAAAATCTGGAGGAGCAGTTGACTGTATTATCAATCCAACTTCTGATAGCAGTCGAGCTCTCCCCCATCTTCAACTTTTGAATGGTTGCCCATAAACATGTCATAGTTCTTTCTTATTTTCTTCTTTTTTTGCCAACGATTGCTATCTTCGGCCTTTCTGATGTCCACCGGCGACGACGACCATTTACCTTGACCTTGTTTGTCGGCTATTCACTTAAAAAATGTGGCTTATAATGAAACTATTTCAGAAGAAAAGTATATGTTGATAAAAAACAATTCATCAAGACAAAATGGCATTTTCAAGTCAGCAAGCCGATAATAGGTTCATGTCATGATGCTTGTGGGTGGGGCAAAGTATCAGGACAACATCATTTTTTCTTCTCGGTGTTTTAATAATATGTTATAGAAAACTAACATTAAAGAAGGAAATAAAAAATTAAACCATCTCTCCTGTTTTTCATTTATTTTTGATTAAACATTCATTTATTAAACATGTGTGATCTATAAAGATAGAATTACCTACCAAACCTATTAGATAATATATTCGACAAGGCTCTTTTAATGCACTGTGTCATGTTCCAATCCTCTGTTTAAAATATTATCACACATCAACTAACTACTGTTTTAATTTCCATACTTACAAGTTTGCAAGGCAACCGCTGCCTTATCACGTTAGCAGAAGTGCTATGTAAGTACGTGGGTACTTAAGAGTATTTTTATATGTAAAATATTTATTCCGCGATTTTTGAGGTGTATCGTTCCTGTTGATGAAACTTCAGATGTTAGCGTTAATCAAATCGGAGCGTACAAATTAAAGTTAACTCTCACCCGCAATCCAGGTACCATACGATTCAAACCTAACACCCTCAAGTATTTTTTACTATTAGTAGTACTTTTTATAATTGGTTGCAAATACTAGTTATAAACTTGAGGGCGTCTTATTGTAGACTTGTTTCAACTGTTACTTTGACAGATTACCACAATCGGCGTACTTGTAAAGATTTCGGTGTAGCTACACGGCTGGCTACTGTTACATTTGTACTATGAATACTGTAACAGATCTTGAATAATGCATACAAGTGAGGAGGAAGAATGATCGGTTAAGTAATAAATATAATCTGATCCTGTGGTATTAATATAAAAGAAGAAAAACAGTGTTCAATAGATAGGTATTGAAACAAGTGCACGGTCTAGTAGGTACAGGGAACATATGTATCAACTTAATAATAAACCTCACCTCTGACAACCGATATTGTTTACCGATTGATTGTCCGACCGACGACCGACGACCGACGACCGATTGCGTACTGGGAGTGACGAAAGCGGTGTGGTTCAAGATTGGTAAATAAGTACATACTGTTTTATTTGCTCGTGCTAAGTATTCATAGAACAATAAATAAGACACCCTGTCTTATTTAAAGTCTAATAATTTCAAACTTAAATACATATATGAAAAACAAGCAATCTTCAATTATAACATTTTACTAGTTACCAGCGAATTCTATCGTGAATCAGTTATATGAAATAATGTCATGCTTCGAGAGGATCAGCGATCATAACTTATTGATGAAACATTCATTGTCAACGATGGTGACCCACCACGGCGGCAACGCGCTGCAGTAGTTGAACAGCGCCAGATTGACTACATATCGTATGATTCATGAATGCTTCGATACAAAAAATATTTACATAACGATTAATTTTATTAGCTTGATCAAATTTAATAAATTACTATATCATTGTTAAAAGATAAATAAGTCCGTGCCACTTTTCTTTTTTTTTAATACTAATAACATGAACGAAAAGAAATTCCGCTTGTTTTCCAGGAGATGCGGCAAATCTTTAAAAAACTCTTCAATTCAATCGTTATTCAATCGTTTGTAATAACCGTTACGATCACAGATGAGAAAGCGTTTCAGATATCAAATGAATATGAAACAATTTGCCCATACGCGTTAATTGTAACAAATGACGCAACAAAACTTGTGTGGATAAAAATTTTCCACGTTAATAATTTTTTTGTAGCCGACAAACAATTCGTAGGTACCTACTGCATTGTTGAAGACAACAATGGTTGGTGTGACGTCACGGGTAGCGGAGGCCGCCACCTTTGCTCTCGACCTCCAGGCCATGCCACAATATAAAGCTTTTTCTTTATATTGTAATAAATCTAATTATAATTTTTAGGTACCGTCAATATTGACCTCGAACCAAGTCAATGGTATAATCGTAAAAACAATGTTTACGATTTTTTTATTCAATCCATGCGGTTAAATCTAAGAAAGTAAAATTTCAAAGGTTGTTAGGAACTTGCCTTGAAATAAAATTTGAAAAAAGTTTTGATTGAACTTTTGTTTAGATATGTCGTCGGACAAAAAACGTATTCGGAGTATTCGTTGATTCATTGAATCCGGATGAGCATAATGCAGAACTCTCACCTACTACGTACTGGCATTATAAACGCGATCGGTTGCTTTTTTACATCTGTCCCCATATAGGAGTCGTGTTATTTTGTCCCCGCAGCCTGTCAACTCGACAATGGCGGAGGCGGCCCGCGGGAAACCGACCCGACAAAATTAAAACCGGATTTCCAAAATCCCGTTCGATCGCATTCGAAAGAAGCTCTGTTTTCGATTTCTATTCGATTGTTTGTTTTTTCAATCCATTGTGGGATTCGGCGCGACACGCGCGCCATTTTTGCACAGTCTATGCCATTGTGTTGCAATGACATGTGACGGACGAGGCGGCCTGCCCCCGGCGCCGATCGTGTGAGGTCAACTGTTTCAAACGACAACCACCGGTCGTTAGGAAACTCACAGATAATGTACACCGCACCGGTGACACGCTCACTTATTTATTTTCTTAGTTCGTTAATTTTGCATAAAAATATTTTAATACTTATATGAAAAATCTTAGTTTTGATCCGGTCTTAAAGCAGACTTTTAATTTTTACCTCAAACTAAACAAAACTTATAATATTGACAGATCGGTCAGAACTCCACATTTCTTACTTAACTCTTGAATAAAATAGGGAGATTTAAGATTATACCGACCGATTGTTGTTGATCAAGAAAATGTGTGTTCCAAGGTTGGCGGCCGAACCCGGCGAACCCGGCCGCCAGCCGGCCCTGCACCGGAGGCTACGCAACGGGATTCCTGTTATCATATTGAGTCGCGTCGTCTAAATTAGTTTTTGTGCAAGGACCACTCGCTCGGTCAACCATCGCTCCGAGCAACACTCGACCCTCGAGGATCTCACCCCTTTTCTTACCTGCTCATATCCTTACGCCGTGCTCTTTATTATTATCATCTCATTTATCGCAGCGGGCAATGGAATCGAGGTTTGATTAACTGAAATATAATATATAGACTGCAGCTATTTGAATTTGTAAGCACAACATATTAACTACAAGATTTCTATGAGACCAATGTTAGAGATAATTATAGAACACGTAGGTACCTAAGTACAGTAAATAAAAATAACTTGCGCTGGGTTTAATTTTTTTTATTTTAATATGTTACAATGTAGTAGTAAATGTGAGCCATATTTTTAATTTACTATATATTTTGTCAACATTAATTCCTATACCTACTATTATTACTACTACTGGCCTAGTCGATTTTTATTTATAGCTCTTATTATTTTATTCTCAATCGATTTCGTTAATTTTAGTCATTTATAAAGAAATTAATTTGGTTAAAAAACATTCTCATATTCCAGCAATCGAACGTGATCGATAATTAATCGAACACATAAATCAATCAGAGGAGTCAGAAAGGCGACAGACATTTGCCGTTGAGACATTGCTAGTTAAGGAGGTGCCATAATTGCGCAGTCATCGCTGAAGGCCGTTATATCGTCAAACTGCGAGTGATCGCTTCAGAAGAGAAAAAGCGCGCGCTCCTGCGCGTCCAACGCGCCAATTATGCGCTGCGCACGCGCCTCCAAAAAAACTAACACCGGCTCATCGCAAGCATTTTTTAAAGCCCCGACTTAAATAATAATGCAGTAACACGCGAGAGTATCCGCAAAATGCGATCCACGAATTTCGTTTTCAAATACCTCCTCCATCCCGGCGTCGACTTCATTTTTTGCCCCCACTATTGTCTGTTTGTCTCCAGGTTTGTGTTTCTGTTATTCGCCTTGTAGGCGAACCTTCGTAGCGTTTTGTTTTCCCTTTTATTTCGATGGCGGACCATACACGATAGTAACGGATTTAATTCGTTTCCGCGGGACCCCTCGGGCCCGCTCCGGTCACCGCGAAGGAATGCAAAATCAACTGTCCGCCGACGAGGATCGACCGGACTTTTAATAACGCGGCGTGCAACTATAATAAAGTGGCCGAAGTTTTTTGTGGGCGCTCGATTAGCCCCTCCCGGCGATCCGAGGTCGCGCACCCCGGCCCTATCATTACTAAAAACGTTCCTAATAATATAATAGTCCTGTCACAGCCATAAGAAAAAGTTCTTAAAGGACAATTTTCTTGAGAGTTAATAGGCAATGAAATTTGGCAGGCGTTTAAGGAATTATTCTAAAGGATGTTAACGATTTTGTCGTTTATTTATAGGAACGGCCGATTATGTGGCCGCTCCGTTTTACTGCGTTTTTTATCGTTGGTGTTAATAGCGGAAGTTAATCTACAGGTTATATCTGTAAAGGTTGCTCACCTCGGTTACCTCGACCCAATTTATACTTATTCTATACACCAGTAAATAAATTAAGTGCCGAGTGTTGATTTTATAAGGAAATCGTAGCAAGGTATCACAAACTTTGATAACAGCTAAGTCGCGTGGTACAAAATTAAATCAAAGAATTATCTTAAAATTAAGTCATCGCAAAAATCGCAAAAAATAAAACAATAGTCATGAGTACCCGTTACACTTAAAAGATAGAGAATTATAATTTCTAAATATTTATAATGTAATTACACTATACGAGATCATATCAAGGTTGAGGTGATTAAGTGAAAAAAGTAAAAGTGTTTTAAGTGTACCTACATACAACATAGGTAAAGTTTTTCTTTGAAATATTCATATAATTTTTAACAAATTAAACATAGAAGAAAATCTGTCTAAAGAAAAAATGTTAAAAGCCGAATGAACACATATTTATTATTCAGTTATTTATTTGCTTGCCATAAGCAAGCTGATCTTAACAGCTCTCGAATATCAAATTCAATTGGAGTGCGATTACGAGTAGATCTTTAAATCAAGGGGTGCCCGAAGACCTGATAGTATTTTAAGTTCCTTTAATTAACTGCAAATAAAAAGAATAAAAAACATTACGTCGTCGTCCTGTCCTACTTCAGTTTGTAGATGGGATGTGGAGGAAAATGATAGAGCAATCCATGATTTCTACAAAATTAATGAGGTATGAATCAAAAAAATAAATTCATTTGTTTTAAAGTGCAGTTTATGAATATCGAGTGATTTAATATTGAATATAAATAACTCATAATTCTTCTGTTTCATCTACGGCATCTAACTTTATACCTAACGGTAATGATCTGACTACGAAATTAGTGGTGTGGGAGGCTCCGCCCGTCCTTAGGATCAGACAATCTTTCGATGTCGTAGGCCACCCTCCTGTACAACCGACGAGGGTTAAACGAACGGTCTTTCCTGTACGAAGGTCGCTTTATATCCAATTTAATTCCGACGGTACTTGTCGGTGTTGGTAGTTTTTTGTACCTGCCTGACTATCTACCACCCTGCGTCTACAATCGACCGTGACACGGTTTTGTTTCGCTTGCCGTGTGAGAGAGCCAAGAAGCGCGTTGGTGAGGCCTTTGATGCGAGATGTACATGGACATCCACTTACCGACAGTTGGGAAGATTGCTCATTTGTCGGCTATTGACGTAATAAATACCGTCAATATTCAAAACGCTCACGACAAATCACTAGAGGTCTCTCACTCGAGTATCGATAGTGCAATTTTACTAAACTTCATGACTCATCTCGTGTCTCGCTCATGACGGTATTAAACCTACTATAAACATAGCCGAAGTCTTGATTACTAAAGCTTATTAATATAAAATTAAATTTACCTTTAATTATAAAATACAGGCTGCGCAGTCAGGTGCGCTGGTCGTACAGGAAAGCCGACGTCATCGGGCCAAGTGGCACATTTATATTGTTCATTACGGCCCCGAGGTGAGAGATACTGGCGCTGTTACCGCCGCAGGGGGCGAAGCCCTAGGGCTGGTACTTCAAGAAACATAACTTGCTTATAAGGCGATTAATCCAAATAATGAATAATAGATACTTGCGCTATTCCAGCTTATTTTAAGAGAAGAAGAACAGAACAAAAGAGGAACAATTCTACATTTGTTAAGACTAATAATCCATTGGCAAGTTCTTGTTTATGGGCTGAGAAACAAATTTACAAAACAAAAGCCTTAGTTTATTTTTAGGGTTCATTTATATCCAATAAAATTCGAAAATCTTTACAGGGTCACTCTCCGTCCGTCTATCGCACTGATTTTCTTTCAATCTAACTATACATACTATACATATAAAACTAACTATACTATACATATAAAAATATGACTTAATATGACTCGTTCTGTTACATGGGTACAAAACAAAAATATAGACTCACTTTTTGGAAAACGTACTTTTAGGTAACAAAAAATCTGTCATGATGATAAGGTATCGATACCACAGGTAAAATTATTTGTCAGGTCTCGTTTGAATTAATGCTTGACTTTAAACTATTTATTTCTGTGGAGGTTATGTACACGACCGACACGAGGAGGGAGAGTTGAATGTGACAGTCAAACAGACGTGACACCCGACAGTGCACTGTCAATGTTTCTAAGCACAGAATGGTTCAATAAATATGAAAATAGTTGATTAAAATTTAATTTTATAATTATTGTCTGTATTTTTCCTTTTTTTCATGAATTTTTTTCGAATTTTTGAGATGTTTCCATGTTTCCATGTTTTGTAATATTCAGTAAACTTACTTGTATGTAGTTAAGCGGCGTAAAATCAATACATAAACAAGCTTTAACTTTGGAGATTAATGTTGGGAAGTAAATTAGATAAAATAATTACTACTTATTAGCGTTAGGTATTAATAAAACTACACGAATGTTAGAATACAATACACTTTATTGCACACCAAAAGAAATACATATTCGGTTAACCACTTCTCTCGTTTATCTCGAGAAACTATTTGTCTTCAAATTTAGGTATCAATAAATTAATACAGATCCTTATATGTATATGTATATGTGTGATTAGACGTATTGAGTTAATTATAAAAGAGCATCACGTCAATGTAAGTGTATACACTGGGTAACACTAAACATTCATTGATAATAGTCTAAAGAACTGGTATTTTCGACTGTTAAGATCAAAATAATACTATCGAATTCATAGAGATATTTCCGGATGAATAACTAGGAGACTATCGATACGTCAAAACGATTCGAACTTGGCCGACTTTTTAGCTAAATTTAACTACAGTTTCAACTGACATTTATGAACTCAATTCACATTTATGAATCACATTGGTTATACAAAGAACTCATGGCTCGAAGACGGACGCGAATGTAGTTCTTCATCACCTAAGGGTAGGGTTACGATTAGACTTACCTACCGCTGCTGGAATTTTAGAGACATCCTTTTGAGGCCTAAATTAGATATTCAAGATAAAACGTGGGCCAACCTGGTACTCGATAGTTTTGGACATTGTTTGTAATAAAAAGTATAGAGCGGAGGTGGGTCGTGTCTGTGTTCAGCGGTCGGAGCAAATGGCACGTTTATATTGTTCATTACGGAGCCCCGAAGGTGAGAGATGTTGGCGCTGTCGCCACCACGGGGGGCGAAGTCCTAGGGTTGTCGCCTCACCGGTCGACTACATCACCGTATGATGACGTAATCTGTAAAGAGTGCCGTAACGTTTTGTTGGTAGTAGTTTTGAGCGGTACAGTTGATCGGGCAAGTCTTAAAAACATTTATTTCGGTCGTACTCCAATATGAAATATAAGTCCGAATAACCATTACTTCATGCCGCCGAGCACAACAGGTTCTCCGTTTGGCGATTCACCAAAGTACATTAACTTCATACAAATAAATTTAGATCTACGAAACATATGACTTTATATCTACATGAAATACTACTAGACGTTTTATACGTCGGTTGAAGATAACCAAAATGAATTCGATTATTTCCCTCCTTGGTCTCTTTAGTGCTCTTTACTTAGAACATTACACTCGGTTATGTAATGAATTTATCATATCGATTAAAATTCAACGTCTTCAAAAATCTACTCAGAAATAATGGTTGTGGATTTCATATCTATGGGAGCGCTCAATGAAGCGTATATACATTCATGTATGTAGTTATCATTACTTATTTTATATATTTAACGCCACGTAACTTTGACAGTGATCGAATTGGTTTGTAGCAGCGAGTACTCTCAAAACAAAGAAACCAAACAAAATAAAACAATTTAGTTCATAATGAAACTGTCGAGTGGTAAACTAAGGCGTATCCAGTGTATTGATTGTATACAGATCAGTGATATAGTCTCGGTACCTGCAACCCTGGAGCACGCGCCGGCGGGGGGCGCCGC
>PDGT01000091.1:1141830-1177543 GCA_003671415.1 Megathymus violae
GGGGGGGGGGGGGGGGGGGACCACGACAGCGTCGCATCTACCCACCTAAAAAACAAGCTTTATAAAAGTACAGCCCTGAATCCTAAGGCATGTTATGTGCCGCTCATGTAAAAATAATTGCCTGTTGTTATAGTTGTTAAAAGATGTTAATGTTGTTAAAAGATGTTATACTGATATATATATTGTGTTTTTGTGATATATGTATATAATAAGAAAATTTTTTTTTTCAAATACAGTAGTGGATTTAGTCAATAAACAAAACAAAATAAAATATTTTAAAACTCCAGTTTCATTTGTAGGTACTAACACCCCAAACACGTAATGCTCGCTGAGCACATTTATACTGAGTTCGGTCTCTGTACGTGTCCATTGTTCAGGTGGCGGTCGCTAAGTGTGCCTCAACATGTCAGCGAGTCCGACTTACTGACAGGTGACATAAATTAAGGTACTTCTAAAAAACATTGAAATGTAACCAACCGAAGCGCCGCGACCGCTGGACCTGGCGTCTGTCTGTAGTAGTTGGTGCGACGTCAAATAGGGAACAAGGTCACCGTATAGGTACACAACTGTTTACACAACAGTACAACTATTAATTACACCGGTATAACATTAACGTATGTATACATATACATATTTATAGGTAAATAGATAAACAGAAAGATTTTATTTTGTAATCGCTAGTCTGCTGAAATATATCTTTATACAAATACCACGGGGCGGCGGCAACAGGTCCGTCTCCACCACTGGAGGTCGCTGGGCTCGGTGCTCGGCTTGATCTGGAGATAGATGCGTGATGATAACGTTTTCCTGTCCAACCACCAGTTAGTTAGCGAATCTGTCAAAGGATAGTCTTCTAAGTCTTCTGTAGCCTGCAAGTGATTAAATAAAATTAATAATATTCGAATGTATTAGTATAATTTGCGAATATAATATATAAGAATGACATCTCGCACGCTATCAAGATTGTTAGAAATGCTGGATGATGTACAAAATAAGAAAATATAGTCGACTTATTAATTTGAGTGTCGAAACAAAAGCTGCTCGGAGGCCTTCGACGAAACTAAACAATTGCAAGTATACCTACCTACTGCCGGTAAGTGTTCTTAATGTGTCCGTAAAGAATTGTATGTTATGTACATTTAAGGGAACCGCGACACCACATGGATCTACTAAAACGTTTCCTTCGGACATGCCGATTCACAAACACAGGCAAACAGGTTACAATTATTTCTAGATCCTTGAACTATATATTTGATAGTTTTACTGTGATTTGTTGGTGATCTTTTGTCTTACATTCATAAAGCGGTTCTATGTGTTAATTAAGATAAACTTTTATTTCTTTACTTGTTAGTCGCTTCTTCAACATCAAGGGATTGTTTCTATTCTACCTCTAAGATTGCTCAGGACCTCTTTAAGGTAGCCAATCAAATGTGTTATTTGTGCACATAAATATGCACAATCTAAAAACTTTTAATAGCGTTATGTTTTTATTGTTGACTATCATTGTCTACTACTGGTTCGGAATGCGTTTTTTGCAATGCAGTAGACTCCGTAACACTTCCTTTTTTTTATTTAACTATAAGTCTATCTATCTATCAATACTTTTTAAACTATTAATTTCTTAGTAATTTTTGGGTTCTACACCGAACAGTATATCATGATCATGTGGCTGGTCGACACCATCACATCGAATAATGGAGCATTTATAACAGGACCAGTAACAAAACAGCATTAAGCAATTCTTAATATTATAAATGTAGCATAGTTAATAATAAATATCTGTCCACCGGGGTAACCAGTAAAGTATGTCGGAAAACTATTAGAACAACATCAAATGTGTACACATGTTTGAACAAATAAATAATTTCATCCGTTTATTCATTCATTCAGAAACTCTGTCAGCTTGGGCCTTACTGACTTATTCTAAAGTTAAATGTGAAATACTAGTCATTAGAAGCTTCATCTCCACCTATCCTAATTTACTGTAAGTAAAAACAGTATTTCTCAAACAATAAGAAAATAGGTTCGAAAAGAGACGCAACAGGATTATGATTTATCACATTACCAATCATAACAAAGTAAATTATAAATAACATCATTATGTGAACAAAAACATGGCTGAAGGAGTATTTACAAAATCGAACACGATTATACGTCCACTGGTGTTGCCGCTGGACGCCGAGGTTGATGTAACTAACAATTTTAAGTTTCAGTTACTACGAGCATATTTGTTACTTCACTAGTTCTACCTGATCCGGTATAAAGTTAAATTCAAATGACAAATACTAGTTAAATAATTAAAATCGACCGAGATTTATCAAATCTCTTTCATTATAAAAGAAGAGGTACGTTTCAATGACGTAAATGTTCAACACGAACATTTACGTCAATTGTTCAAACTTTAGTACATACTCATTACAATTAGATCACGGCTCGGCCATCTCCGCGTCATTGTATTTAATATTATAATGGTCTAATGTAATCATACGAACTCAGTCTCTTTCCAGAATCCCGGCTGTCACATTACACGATACGAAAAATGATATATTACCAACTAGTACATACAATATTTAATTTAATTTTCAATCGAAAATCAATAACAAACGCGCACAGTACACGGCGCAGTAACTCGTGCGTAGCGCGGAGATGCGTCGCTCACGGCTCACCGATCGTATGTGTGGGAGGACGCGACGCAGTCGCCGCGAGCGCGCAAACGCGTGCCTCTGCAACCGCGACGCCTTCAACGCAGCATACGAGCCTGTCGTAAAGTACCTCATGGAATTCAGTTCGTTTACAAAATTACGAAACAGCAGCGTACGTTAGTGGCGGTGACGTTAACTGTATAGTTGTTACTGTGATCTATACACTGTTTGCAATTATTCTTGAAAACTTCGAAAATTGTCTGGTAAGGTAGTTCAATACTGAAAAACTAGCTCTCGTTAAAGATTGTCCTATATTCCACAGATATTCAACAGATATCCCATACTTTTACCTTCGATTGCTCCTGGACAGGATGCTATACAATTAGGATTCATTGAGTACCATTTACTTAGTAACATAATGCATCTGAAAAGTAATTCGCATTGGGTACAGCTGCACTTCTGAACTTGCAGTGACTAAGTAAAAAATAATAATAACATTTAAAAAGCTGTAGCAAATGGCGTGCAATAAACATTTAGAACGCTGCGGGTTGAATCAGAAGCGACGCTAGTGGAAAATTTTATAAGTGGTTCGATGATAGATTACAGGCACTTGAGAATTAAGTAGAAGTATTTCACACATATGAGTAATATGATCGTCCAACATCCTTAAATCGTAAGCCAAATTACTGTATGAGAAGGTGCGGTGATTGTCGTCCCAGAAAACAACTCTATTTATCAAGTGCTACCTTGACTAGACTCTGTATGTTATGCTGTACAAGAGTCAATTATCCCTGAATAACTTTTGAGACTTACCCATTTAAGCGGACAACTACTACATTTTAGTACATGCAATCTATTGCACATTTATTGATAGTGTACATACGTACCACGAGTCGACGGCCCACACCCCTTTGAATCCCTAAACCGTACAGGATACAAAACCTGACAATATTTAATACCCGCAGTGTTCCATCGTAATTGGACGGCGACGTACGCGAAAGTGGCAGCTGTATGGCGTCGTAGCAGGTGAGTATGGCGATTGCACCCCGCGTCGCACCGGCCGCCGCAGCTACTGTAAGTGGGTCGCTAGCACAAGTTCTTGTTAACTGTGAAACAATAACTTACCTTTTACTACAACATTACCGTACTCATACTTGGTAGTTATCGTTATTGAGTACATGTTTTATTTTCGTAGTAACCTCAACCGCGCTAGCAGCTGGTGCTGGCAACTTCAGCCGAACCATCAAGCAGAGTTACATAGTAGGTACATAACAGAGATACGTGTCGGTTATTGCAACATACACGTAGGCTTCGAGGACACCAATGCCTCTGTCGCCGATGATAATATGGGCTGGCAGCGTTTTGAAATTTGATTTTTCCTACTTCAAGCCCATAATCTCATGTTTGTAATCGGAGGAAATGAGAGCTATTACCAATAATGAACCAAATTTCGTTTTCTTCTCCTCCAAATAAAATTGAATACATAAAATACTTCAGCATTAACGCAGGTTTGCACGCACTGCGCCTGCGGCTGCCGCTTGACGGATCGCGCGTGAGTGCTTGTCTAATGTAAGATCTCCTAATGGCACAGTTCACGCCGCCTGTCGTTGAAATTTGGAGATCGCTTCAAGACGGCATGGATGCCCAGGGACCGTAATGACCCACCAATTCGAAGTCACATCGTTTTTTTATGATAAGAGTCAACAAACCCGCAAACGGGCTAAGTGATGTAAAGCAGCCAATGTTGCCCATGCAGTTACATAACGCTAAAGCGTCGCAACGCGTAATCGCAAAGGAAAAGAAAAACATTCACACATAGTATTTTGATACGCATATAGTTTGTACTGCTTTGGTTAAGTTCTTTTATAATTTCCTGTATCTTTTATCCATTTATTCAGTAATTTCTTTATATATTTTAATACGTTTAATGTTTTGTTATTGTTGTCAAATGTTTGACAAATATCCTAAATTGTTGTCATCATGATAACTTTTTTTTTTAATTTGCATAATTTTTATCCTTTTTGGTAATGTAATTTATTTGGCTGAATAGAAATTTTAAATTCGTAAATAGAACACAAGAAGAGAATAATTTGAGAAAATTTGAGATATTTAAGGCGAGCTATGAAGAGATTGGATAGTCTCTCGCGTGTTGGTCGCAACTCTTGGATCTCGACACTGACCACACTGGAATCTTAAGAGTCTCATGTTGAAAGTCTCTATCGGAACAGTAACAGTCTCGCGCTTCTAGCCGGAAATCTTTTGTTACTCTGCGACTCCGGGATCTATTTATTTCGTGCGCCCTAACGCACGCCTGGTCAAGGCAGTCTTCGTGTGCTGATCACCGGATAATCTACACGTCTCGTGCCTATTAACGCACGCTCCAGTCTCCGAGGTCTCCGTGCGCTGAACGCCGGGGACTCCGATCGTCTCGTGCGCCCTAAACGCACGCTCCTGTCTGCAAAGCCTCTGCGCGCTACACGTCAGAGAAGCGGCGGGCCTAGCTTCCTACTTACAAGTGACCTTTTTACTTACTTAATCTTGTAACTCCTGTGTTATAGTTATTGTAACCGCCAGGAATTCTTAAATACATTCGATCATCTAAATTTCTCTACACCTTTCACTTATAACACTACAACACTCACCCCCTCAACACTCACTGGGTTTTCCGTGTTGCTAGTGGCATGGACGTATACAAATATCACATCATGAACGCCCACTTCCCGGAAACAAACATTTATGTGTCACATAAAAATCGGTCCAGGCTGGGAATCAAAGCTCACGCTTATTAACCAGCTTTCGAGCAGTGCAATCGATACAACTTAAAACTGCTTCACATTATCTTCATTGCATAACAAGAAAAGAAAAAATAGGCTCCAAGTTACTGCATATTACCATCTATTATTACATTGCCAGTACCATGAGATGCGACTGTAGCCGAGTACTGTCTTATAATATGTATTTAAAAATAATAGATACAGCGTTACAAAAATACCACAGTTCTAGACTCAAAGTTTTTATGGCGTGGATAGCGATATTAGATATTGTCCAATATGTAGAACTACATCTCATCATCCGTCCGCTGATACCATGTCTTCCTTCAGAACTGAAGAGGTTTTCGGAAGGCACTATACCCTCTTATCCTTATTAGAAATGTCTACACGCTGTGAATTAATGGTCAGTGCTATCTGTTATTGGACATAAGAAAAACCGCAAACCGAATTGAATTCGGTCACAGAAGACCGCATCTCTTGAGAAAGCTATTAGATTATATAAGAGTCTCCAGCACCACCAACCTTCGAACTTATTTCTTGAGAGAATTCGCTAATGTAACGGTGGCTGTCTTATCCTGGGCGAGGACGATAACAACGTCCAATCTATAGAAAGATTTGTTGTACACATAAGGACTATAACTAATGGCGACAATGGCAGACAGCTCTTCTGATTATAGATCATCGCCGTTTACGGGCATACATAACACCAGAGGTCATACCAAAGAGTTGCTGCCCGAAAAAGTGTAGTAGACTTCCCTCTGGAAAGATTCCATATCATAGGATAGCGGAACATCGATGTGCCAAGTTCGTTCCTTAATTTACTAGTACAATGTAAGAATTATTGTGAATAAATCCCATTGACGAACATTAGGTAACAGGCGGTGTTGATGGAAGCTGATTTTACCGCTTATTGTGTGATAATGGAAATTGACCGCAGAGTAGATACATGTGGACGACTCTTCAGAATAGTACCTTTATACAGACAATAGAAGGTCCACAGAGATCTTACATCTTTCCGTACTTCAGGGGATTCTTAATTGTCTGTGAGTGTATTTCTGGTTCTGTATGTGGCGTTTGATCCCGCAACGGCACGTCCCTGCATGTTCCTTGCCGTCCCGCAACGCGCCGACGTATGTGTGTGCATGTGTATGTGTGTGCTGAGTGCAATCAATATTGGTTATTGATGGCGGCGGGCGCGCGCGATTTATGACCGCTATTAATATCGCCTACCTACTGCACTTGCACTCGTGGCGCTGTGAGCTCAGTGGCTCGTGTCGCGTGTAAGCAATAAATACGATCCGCTACTGATCTGTTGTTACAGCAGTGTTTCAATTTCGGTTGCTAAGTTCAGGTCCAATTTTTACTTATATAATTATGAAACAAAACACACCGCGACTAGAGTCGTAGGAGGTTCTCAACCTGCCGAAGGGTAACCCTTTCGCATCTCGGCCGTGGCTAATATTTATGTTATAGATAAATATGTATTCTCGTGTCTCAGCTGTTTGTGGCATCGACTTTAACGCAGGAAGTTTTGGTGTGGGATCGATCCCAGAGCCGCACAGCAGGCAGCGGAGATGTCGCAAGAAATCAAGCGACAGCGGAAACACTGAGTTCTTTTTTTCGAACATTGAATAACGTTCCAAACATTGTCGCTGTTGACATTGAAACAACCTCACACGGCTGTCGAATAACAATGAACAAGACCTCATATAATCGTACATTAAACACAGCAGGACGAGCACGCTGGAATTTTGGGTTGATCCCGGTTGGGTTGGGAATGATCCCGTATAAAGGTATCGGTGGCGGCGTAGTCGTATACAGTATCTCTTGTAAGAACTACATCATGTCACTAACAACTGTCACATTAATATCTACCGGCCGGGAATCGAAGCCGGGACTCTCGCAATGCAGGCCGTTGTAAATTACCAGGTTCATACGTGAATGTAAAGCGATATAACTTTAAGCGGATAAAGTGCTATAGATGCTCAGCCGATATGATTAATGGGAGTTGTTAATTGAATTCTTATAAAAACAGTTCGAATGATTTCGTGTTCCGTGCGTATCGTATTTCTTTTACTAAATGTGAGTACACGTATGGTACTCACTCGTACCCACGAGTGCGGAACACGGCTCGTTGACTCCTAACTTTAGTACATTCTCGGTATAAAAAAATAACTGTTTAAAATTATATATGAAAAGTGAAAACGTATACATAACGAAATACATATTTTCATATAACTCGTAACCCGTAACGAAATAGTGTGACCCCATTTGAAAAGAAAATTATAATTAACCCAATATTATTTGTACCTTAATAGGTACCTATAATCTTAATTGGACATAGAAGTGACTATAGATCTACATATATCCTGACTACGAATATATAATGACAAAATATTAACTTAACAAACGAAGAGATCCTCGTGTCCCACACGTTCCCTCGCCGCGCTGGATCTAATAAATCGATTCCCCCACTCGAGACGTGATTGGCACACAAACATTATCAAATAAAGTAACTGGCGACCGGAACAGCAGCGACTGACGCAACAAATTATAAACGACAATAGCGGGCCTGTCGTGCGACAGTCGCCTGTCGCCTGTCGCGGCCGCGGTGTTTACGGCGACGCGCGAAACGCGCGACAGTTGTCGCCGTCCTGCTATTATCGTGTCGTCGGAAGCGCGGAAACCCTCGGCGGTATTAAACGCATATTTATTTATGTCAACTATTTTTCTTAGAAGTTAAGTATGTTTATAAATTCCTCTCGTCTATCTCTTTAAGAGGACTGCTTGGACCTAAGTTACCTGCGATGCAAGCAAGCGGAGGGACACCTGTCATTACAGTTGACATATTCTCCAATATTAAAATTTAATACCGTATATTAGATACGGTTATTACATTCTTTCTTATAATGTAAACTAAAGCTAAGCCATTGATAAAACTTGTCCAATTATAAATTATTTTTCTACAGAACTAACGAAAGGTATTAGTGCCAATTCTGTGAAAAGTTCTTATGTTTATATTTTAATAAATAAGTACCTAATAATTTAGAAATCGTGGTCATGGTGCATGTTAGATATGATTGTTCTACGGAGAAAAGAATTAGCCGAAATTTCAGCACGTATCCAATCCAATGGTCACTGCGCCTCATTCACGCTTATAATAAACTATACAAATTGTTAAGATCGATCCAAGCCATCAATAGATCAGTTTCTAGGACATATTGATATTAAGGTTGGTCACACTCATGGTTCAGATTAGGAGTTTATAGTTAACTCATAGTTGTGTTCTTAGAAGTGAGGATGCGAGACTTTTTCCCCACCCCACTCTACCCCGCCGTCCACACCGCAAACTTCACTTCGGCCGCAGTGAATACGAGCACTGTCGTTTCTCGCCCAGCGGCTATCTTAATCGGTTAATTGAAACTAAAGACTTTTTAAGTATTCTTAATCTCTATCCATACGTCGAGGGATGGCTCAATACTGGTTTTCTTGTTTAATTTACGACCGGTATCAACATTAACATAGCTCTTTATCGCTCGCGGTGCACTCGCCTCCCCCCTCACCTCCCCACCGTCTCGATTGCATTTTGTTTTGTGTTAAATAGCAAATGCAAGAAGACTTCGTTAATAAGTACAGTATACGATTAAAGTGTGATACATTAAAAACATTTGATTTTGGACAACTTACATTTTAAATATTAAGTTTAATGACTAAGTTTTTTTGACGACCCCTTAGCCCAGTTGGTAGTGAACCTGCCTGCCGAGCGAGGGGTCCCGGGTTCGATTCCCGGCTGGGGCAGACATTTATGTAACAGATAAATATGTTGTTGTTCTCGGGTCATGGGTGTTTGTGATGTCATATATGTGTATGTCCACGCCACCCGCGACACAGGGAATCCTAATGCGGGGGTGTGAGTGTGTAAACGTTTATTATTTATTTTATTTATTTAATGTATAGTGAAAACCGCGTCGTATGTTTGAGTAACCTGATCTACAATATTTCAAGTTAAAATAGGTAATTAGACATGTATTTACAAACATCTATATTTTAACATAATAATAACAGCATAAAATAGTATCACCTCATAAACTGTTTCTCTAGTTTTAACAATTTAATATCTGTTTCATACAGTACAGTCCGTTGGCGAGCACACCGCCGCGCCGCACCGTGCCGCGCCGTGCCGCGCCGTGCCGCGCCGCTGCTTTCACACATCCATAAACAAAGCCCCCGATAGTTTATTCGCCCAACGTGCAGGTCCGCTATCGCGCCGGAAGCTACCGATTACCTGCAGCTAAAGCGACGAGCAGACGAACGATAAAACAAAATTGTCACCGTAAAAAGGGACACGTATGTAAAAATTAAACGCCGTGAAGGAAACCTTATCTGCTTGATCGATGCGCGATCGCGATCGCGCCGGTCTGCACCTGCCTTTATGCGTGCCTGTAATTACAACGTGCGTATCGCCGGCGCGGACCGAGTGTACGCGTGGAAACTAGCGTGGAGCGCCTCCCACCGCTGGGCGTGGGTCGCTATGGAAAGTTGTTAATACATTCGAGTGCCGCGTTTGTCTCAGAACCGCCGCGCATGATAACAAAGGACGCGGAATGTCACGTAGAGTCAGTGAGACGTGCGGAAGCGTTCACGATAAACCCGTCATAGAAACCCCACTTTAGAGGGAACCCTCGATGTAGACTTAAGTAATTATCGGCCATCATGCATTACCGGCCCACTGCTGGATACCGATCTCTTGTCACAATTTAAGAGATATGAAACATTTTTCACAAACCTTGACTTCCAAAATCATATCTTGACCACCAGTTTAGTTTTAATTCGTCGATCACTTACTTACAAACATACATGCTCGACTAAGTTATTAATTAATTTACCAAACGTCTTCCTCGGAATAAGCATTCTTTTATTGATATGAAACTGTGAAATGGATGGTGACAGAGGACGGACCTTACACTCTTAGTGAGAACCTCCAATCACATTTCAATCAGAAACGCACGAATACTTTACGATTAAGGCCGCATGCAAAACATGCAAAACATGCAACACATGCAATACACATGCAATGCAATAACATGCAAAACAGAATTTTACCTCAAAAATAACAAAAACCCTCGGGAATGAAACAGGAGCCCTCATATCGTTAGTGGATATCCAAGAGTAAGGGGCTTCGGTAAGCGCCACCCCTGCAGGTGCAGGTGGCGTACTTAATGCATGCCGTTATCATATCATAACGTACCTAATAAAAACCTATTTTAAATAGTCAAAGGAAACGCTGCAGGGTTGCGGCACGGCGAACGACCTCCGAGGAAAGCGCCGGCTATGAATCAACGCCTATCTGAGGCGGTGCTCACTGTACCGACACCGCGTTACACGTCACGACCTTTTTACATGACCGACTGCCACAAACACATTACGTGACACTTGAAATCAATCCCGAGAATCGAATCTAAATATCCCATTGACAGTGATTACAATTAATTAACTAGAAATACGATTTTACTCGTAATTAAATATTTAAAAGGATATGCAGGTTGAATTGTGCTTTATATCATACCTTCTAATTCTATTGTGAAGGTGAGCTACTGCGAGTTTTGATTCGAAGAGTGTTTATGCCAGTGATATTTACAAATGTTGTTTTCCAATTCATTTCTCAGTCAATATAAATCTAAATCTGTGACTGACGTCAATACATTACGCGTGTTTATTAACTGCAATGTGCAATCAATATCAGGAAAACTGCCTGCTCGTTTGTTAGATCTCAACCAATATAACAATTATTAAAATACTAGTTTATCGAAGTTTTATGGCTGTTTGCTACATTATATTTATTTTAATATTCCTTACTTAAAACCAGAATGTTGTTCTTTAAAATTGCCTATGTATGTATGTGAATCCTTATAGTAGAAAATTACCTTAAAAAGTTCTTATCATAACATCTTATACTTACTTACTTACTTTCGATAAACTCAGCGCCGGCCACTCGCCCGCGTCGTCGACCACGTCGTGCAGTCGTCGTGCAGTCGCCGCAGGACGTGTAAGTTGTCCTCGCTCGCTAAATACTTCACTTAGCAATTATTAATCGGCCACGTAACGGCGAGGGCTAATATATTTTCGCATGTACCGCACACATTTCGTGTGCCATACTCGTATGACCCATTTCGACCTGAAGGTTTTCTTTGTTGAGCGCAGTTTGCCAAAGCGACTTATGTGTGTGTGTCGTGTCTTCAGCCCTGTGTGTGTTTCATTGCAATTAGAGTTCGAGCTTTATGTTCTATATTGGTTGGCGCGTCTGCTCCCTTTATTTATCCCTTTATTAAACTACTTTATTACATCTTCATTGTTTTAAACGAGTGTAACTGGCGAGAAGCGTTCGCGGCCGCGTCACACCAGTCGGTGGTGTGGCTCGTCACATTTGGCTTTAATTCAAATTCACTTGCAAGCGTCCTGATTTCCGTGAAAATTAAACGCTCAAATAAAACAATAAAGATGCAGTGAATCGTTTATTTGTATAGTTTACAGTCCACAGGTATCATCAGCATAATCCATATAATATGTACCATTTTACTCCGCCACCCCTATCATCACTCCGTCGAGCGATTCAATTAAATCAGTAACAGATAGACGAGGAGGCTACGGTTATTTATTAACGGCATGTCTTCACCCTTTTAAATGATTTTCATGTAATTTTATTCGACGGATCAATAAAGCAAAGTAAATAAAATGCAATATATCTAATTGGATCACAGTTTAGTCGTTAGTTCTGAAATGAGCCGTGTCGGTCGGCGCGGCGCGCGGCGCGCGGCGGTAGGTACTACCTTATATACACATGTAGGGTCCTCACAGTCAGAGTCGTGCGCGACGAGGTGACTTTCGTAGCTTCACGCGGTCCGAGTAGCTTGTGACAGAACGAGGAAGCTCGCTCTCGCGTTTCGCGGCTTATGCGAGCGTTCACGCCGCGAATGTAGAGGCTGCCCCATAACAGAAGCACTTCCCGTGCAGATTTGTATATTTGAACCTGCGACAGTAGCGTACGTTGCTGTTACATATCCACTCGGTCAGATTAGTCAGTCGAGGGATTCGTGAACATAAGTTCAAGGTAACGATTGCGCGGCTCGACTTGTACCTGCAGACCGCAACAACATACCGCACCAGCACTGCGAATGTAACATGTGAAGGACATGCAAACTGAGGCAGACGCAAAATGAATATTGTTTACGGCTACTTTATTGGAAAATATTCATTGAAAAGCTTCAAACACGAAAAATATACAAATATTATAAATATCATAATAATTTATTTATATATATTTTTTAGTGAAATTCCTGCTAAGAAAAACATGTAACACACAGACAGACTTGTCGTTTCTTGTTCTACTTTCACCAATTTCGGTATATCGACCGTAACTTTTATTCGATGGCAAAAAGTGGACGGCCACGTGACGTGGTCACCTGCCCACTGACATACTCGTGTTGTAGGAAAGTTTTTATACTCATACTCGAACTGAACTGCGATGCAAACTAAACTTCAAAGATAAAGTGGAAGTGGACAGAAATACCATCATCCCGCGCCGTCGACGACGCACTTCGAGAGGAAACGCATACTGCACGATTTTTAATGTGTAGTTTTATACCTCGGTGGTATCGATGTAAATTCGTGTTTTTAAGAGATAATATTTTCACTGAAATATTTTTTATGTTCCTTACAATTCTTTTATTCCTACTCTTACCTGACCTTCATTTTTGTATCGATCGAGAACCTCCCTACTCAACGTGGTTTTGAAGTCTCTGCCATATCATATTCATACCTCTCATAGTTCCACAACTAATTTTTATAATCTGTAACGGATATTCACGATCTTTGTTCTCGACGGCGATATCAATTGAATCCCCGTGCACGACGGCGGACAGGGACTGTCCACAGCTCACAAATGTTGAGTACCAATTTCAGGACAAATGTTATACATACACTGGACTATGTAAATATAATTTTGGTATTTGAAGTACATCATGTGTGTATCGATGGCATTTCAGTAATTGGATTTAGTAAAAACCGACAAATTGACAACACTGGTTGTTTTTAATGATGTGACCGCACGTAATAATGACCGCATGCATGGCTTCTCTTGATTACTGAACTGTAGAACATGTTGAAGAAAAGGTACGGAATGTACGGAAATTATTTTCATAATATACTGTTATATAAAGTCGTCATGTACCAGTTACCAAATGATAATAACGATAACAGATTGAATTGAAGCTTGGAACTACGAGATAGAGTGCAGGAAATCACCACAAATAGAAAGTAATCCAGACAACTGCATCTGGACAGTTCGTCAATTGCGTTGTACGGCTTTTTCACGGGGATGAAATTTAACAGGTTAGAAATTATGTTTTTACGGAATTCTCAATTCTTGCAGCTTTATTATTTCAATTAATTTATTTTTACTACGAACAAACTAAAAAAATTAAGTTTCATGTTAAACTAGCAAATTGCCCTCGCTTCGCTTCAGAAAAGTTACGCATACAAATAGCATCTGCATTGTTTTAGAATTGAGTTTTTCACGTTCTGTAAATAAGATATACATATATAAATAGATAACTTTTTTGTTTATGGATGGATTTAAATGAAACGAACCGTAAATATATGCAATACATTCGAAATGCTATACATTCGTGAAAACCGTAAAGAAATCGGATGAGGCGTTTCTGAGATTAGCGCGAACAAACGCACACAAAAACAGACAAAAAGTCTAACAACTATTGTTTTGGGTGCTATTGCGCTTAGTAGTAGGAGTCGGTAGTTTTTCTCATATATCCTAAATGAACAGAAAGTGATCAGTTACAATTTTATTATACGTATAGATAAGGTCCTCACCAAAGTCGGACACAATGTTTCAAGCCACTAGGACATTCGTAAAATGTCATAAATACACGTCGTCGGTTCATACTCACTGAAAAAATTATGGTATTCGCAAAAGTGACGTGAATCAATATCATTTTCAAGTTAATTTTGCTGCGATCGCTCGGACGGACGTATCGCGGAGGTACCGGCCGCATTGCGATTAGCTCATGTGCTTAACCATTTTGAACTTTTCATTCTTTAGTTCCTAAATTGTAGCAAAATTTAACATTTTGGTGATTTTCTATCAATCTATCAGCAGTCCATAATAATAAAGGTGATGTTAGCCCTTTCATTCTAACTTAATTACAGGAGGAGGTTCAGTCTACGTCCCAAATTAATATCGATATGGTGTAATTATATATTAAATGATTTTTAATTTGTTAAAAGTTAAATAAAACATAAAGAACTATGGAGACTTTGTGATGTAAAAAAAATTATCCAATCGTATGGGAGTACATAATATATTACTAGGGCATAAGCGTAATATATTATTAAACCTTGAAGAGATCAAGTAGTTTTCGACTACACTTCTATCAGATGACCAATCAACAATTAAGAATTACAAAATCTTTATGATGTGTTTACGTAGAGTATTCAGAATAAATAACTGAAGGGCCGTAAATACCTTAGCGCTGACCATTTTTGTACCATAACGGCTGAGTTTAAGCATATACAATTCTAAAATAGTTTTCGTTGTGCGTGTCGCACTTGATCATGAATTGTTGCAGTTTTCTTGATGTTTGTAAGCAGATGCGGTCCGGAGTCAACTCAGTTGTGATCAGCGTTATGATCCCGACGGGGGTTGACGGGGAATGATTTCTACGACGGACACGAAGGTATACGCACACTAGAATTTAGTCAATTTTATGGTTACTCATATTTTTGCTTTTCATCATAACGATAAAGGAAGAAATCGACGTCTTTTTGGAATTATAGTCCATACAAAATTAGCGGAAACCTGGGTTTCGGAGCTCCGGCGTGGAATTTCAGCCGTCAAACCGTGGGTTAGCGCATAATTAATGTTATTATCATAAAAACGATGTATGAAACGGGCACTCAGTTCTAATAGCTCATGGGATCGGTAGCGGAATGCTAATCCGGCGTCACGGATAGGTTCAGATGGAGCGCGGTAATTGCCGCCGCCGCCGTGCCGGACCGGACTGCGACCAACATGGCAATTAACGCGCGATTTCCCATCTCTTCTCGTTTTTGTCGGAGATTTTTGTTGCTTCTGCGTCCAGGGATGCTCACTGCGCTATTTTAATTACAGAATAACTAGTCGATAACAATTAAAATAGCGAAACATAACAGCTCTGTGGCTTCTTGCGAATTCATGCTCTAACTGCATTATTATTATTTCTTTATACGATGGATTTGAAGCGGTTTATCGAAATCTGCAGTCAAATTTAACATTAATAAATAATATATAAATATCAATTATCAAATCTGTCATTGAAACCGATGATAAATGATGATGGAAGTACCTGATATTAGTTTAATTTAAGTTTATTATGTTTATTATTTAATATTAAGGTAGGGACGTGTATGTTGATATCAATCGTCCGAACTGCACGACTATAAATGGGTCACTCTGAAAACCAGTGGCCCCGGTTCTTCCGAGACCATATGCTGAGTGTGAACCCTTTTCACCAATTACATATACATACTATTATGTCATAGTTTTAAGGTTGTAACATATAACGTTGTAATAGGTTGAAATAAATATTTTCTTTCTTTGTTCTTTCTTTTCTTTGATAATTGTGCTAATTAAATACTTAACCAACACGCACCTAACTAACACGTGTTAGACAAAACGTAACCAAAAATTTAAGTCTCTCGTAAGAATAAAGAAGAAGAAGAGGAACTGGACAGTGTACGGGAAATTGCGCCGTGTCGTCTCATCCGATATTTTGCAGTGCCCGAAGTCGAAAATATTCAAATTATGTGTGTTGCCAGAGATGACTTATGGTCTCAGGCAGGGTCTTATACCGTTGGCCTCATCCGAAATTCACACAGCGTGCTATGTTGGGTATATCGCTACCGATATAGATTGCAGAAATGGTCGGCTGAAGTAGCAAGGAGTGTGCTTCTTTTCATTTCACCTGGTGTGAGGGCAATCCACAGGTCCTAATGAAAAGTGCAGGGAACCGTCGAATTCAGCGGATCCAGGAATCGAATCCTTTTATTGAAGTGAATGATTCGCACTAATAAGGGGAAGCTTACATCCAGCAAACAATTTTAAAAACCTGATATATAGATAGCATGTATCAAATAATAAACTAAATGATAAATAACTTTTGCCGGCAAAAGCTTGTCATAGTTTACCAACTCGGTCTATCGCGTGAAGCTACTCAGCAATCTAAAAAAAGCGAGCACATAATGTTCAGTCTAAAAACCTCTGGGCATCAAGTACTGCCGGTCATCGTCAGAGCGCACTCCGCTCTTCAGTTTCACAAGTAGAACGATCTCAATAATTTGATATTGACTATTAATCGTTCTCATATTTATCGATAGCATGGCGCAAGGCCCGAGGCGCACGGCGCGCAACGTTGGGCGCTCGGCGCTCGGCGCTCGGTGCGGCAGACGGCTAGACCACGCGTCGTTAATACGCGACGTCTGTCTAGACGGAGCCACAGGAAGCGCCAAGTGGCTAGATCATCTATCAATCATAATTCCGATCCGCTCCTCTTTCCAACAGCCGTATTCAAAAGCCAACATCCAGCAGACGGTCGACCCGTCCCTTGATTAGTGTGTGAACGCTTGGCTCCTCACTTCTAGTTCGACTCACGCCGATGTACCGCCGGTGGGTATACCATCGTCGAGGCAATTGAACATTATTTTAATGTAATCGTAAACCTTCAGCATTGTTCCTGAAAATAATTGCAATGACTGTAACAACACGCGGTATGTATATATTTTATATCGTGTTTATATTAGTTACTATGTTTATATTAACATACAATTTGATCTGCATGTTTTACGCATATCTCGCAATTATTATTTTGTTATAATTTTTCAATTACTTTTGAATAACCTAAAATTGTTATTATAACCAAAGTACTTAAAAAAACTACAAGCCAAAAAACGTCCACACACACCCTCACACAAGGATTTCCTATGTTGCGGGTGGTATGGACGTATATAAATATGACATCACAAAAACGCATAACCCGAGAATCAACATCTATCTGTCAAATAAAATCAAATCTTTCGATCATAATCGTTTCGAATCGAACCTAATCCCCACTCGGCAGGGAGCGTCACTACCAATTGGCCTACGAGGTAATCGAAGCTATACCACTTTCAGTTGCATGACACATTATACGTATACAACTTAGAAGTAAACATTAGAAATACCAATGGTATTATATGTAAATTGATTAAGCAAACAAAGTTACATTGATTTTCAACAAATAAATTTATAACGTTCAGTGTCTATATCGACTTCGTGTTATCTCATTCGTTCTTAAATTATGTTCCTCTAAATGTTTGCAATATTCAAGTCGTTGAAATAATACAAATGTAATACAAGAGTCAGAAGTAAGTAACCTCAAGAGCTCAAGACTAGTGTACAACACACGCGCGTGGTCGCGGTCGTTGCGACGCCATCGTCACTCACACGAGCGCGCGGGCAAGTCGGCACCAGTCGGTCGCTGAAGTGTACTGTACAGTGTTGCTTATAACGCTACTATGTACAGCGACAGCGGAACGATCGCGATAGGTCATTTCAGGGGGAGGAGACTTCAGGCGGCGGCCGATGGCGGTCGCGGCGCCATCTAGCGCCTCCACCGACCACTGATTGGCAGAGCTCTGTCGTACGAGTATATACAAGTAAATAACAGAGAGTTTCCCCGTCCAGTTTGATACTCAAACCACCCACTTAGCTCCACTGACAACCAGTGTCCACACTTAATCAATCATTCCACTGTATCTGGTGATCCCGGTGGATTCTCACAGAAAAACTGTCCGTGTTCAAGAAACGAGTAATATCGGATATGGTAAAATTCTAGTCAGGTCGCGCCTCCATAATTCAGAGGACACGCGCACTATCTTCGGACACTCAGGAGAAGTAGTGAATCATCTCTATGAAACATAGGCCTCTAGGCCTCCAGTTTCCAAATTGGGACCTAAACCTATATCGTCAACGCAGTGAAATTAGGTTTACCGGATACTTAAAAAAAGGTTGCCAATCTCTAATTACTGTATTGTATTAGGCAATTTCAAAGTATTGACGAATAATATGGGAAAAATACAAGAAAATAGTTTAAAAGCATGATTAGGGGGAAATAATGGCGCATGAATTACTTAGTAAATCACAAATATTGCCTTCGTCATAAACCTGTTTGACTATAAAATAGTGTAATATAAGCGAATTACGCAGCGAACGGGCACGCAGGCCGCGCGGTGTTAAGTTAACAATGTACCGCCTACTCTATATGATACGGTGGAACGTACATATCACTGTTCTCTACGTCGTACAGTAGGTATATAAAATGCAAAAAATATTAACACTTTAAAATAGTTCTATAAGAAACTACTATTATGCTGGACATTTCACGTTCCGGTTATCTTTAAATCCAAACCGACTACCGGCCCTTTGTGCGAGCTGATGACCAAAGTAGGATGTTACATAATATTAATTTTAAGGTCATTGGATTGCTGTTCCATTTAGAGAATTCTAACAATACAATTCGGACACGATGACAAGATTTCATATATAGATACCACCCTCCTGATGAAATCAATCGTGAAATGTTTTTATCGTGATAACACGATCAACCTCTTTGTTATCTGCTTCCTTCGGGCCGGGAAAGTATCCATAAGGCCATGGGTTTTACTCTTTTACTCGTAGGCGTGTCCCGTCTGCACTTTAGCAAGAAATATAAGAATAAACCTAATTATTTTCATGTCTCCGACAGTAAAAAGTAACAGTCTTGTCATTATTTGTTATCCACACTATAGCACTAACAAGGGACATTGTCTTTATACGTAAATATTTTAGCAAATAAAACAACTTGAATTTGAAGGTGAATATCTTGGTTTCGTCTCCTATTTTTGACCCTTAGTAGCGATATTTTTTATTCAAATTTAAGTAAGATCAAGCGGGAAGTATAGCATTATACTGCACAAAAATGAATTTACGAAATCGTTAATAAATGACGGAGTTCTGAAACAAACAAAAGAAATACAAATCAACTGAGAACCTCCTCCTTTTTGAAGTCGGTTAAAAATATCACTTATCGTTTATCGCTACCAATACAAGTACATAGTGTCATAGTTTGCGTGCGTGGCGTAACTCGCGGTGAGATTAATGATATGGCTGATTAATTAGTTATCATAGTAATATCAGCTGCGTCCACCTGACCCGACGCGAGGTGTACCGCGCGCCGCCGGCGGGCTGGAGCCCTCGTGGGAACGACGTCGGTGAAGGTGATTCTTCAACAGATGTACAGAACCGTTAAAATTAAGCAAACAAAATGAGTGATCGTGAATGCCGAAGAAATACCACAATGCAGTCCGAAGCCGAACCTGTGCAAGATTTTGATAGTTTGTATTTTTTGAGTGACACTCGATTTACGTGCACGCTCGTACCTCAGGTAGATTATTGTGCGTGTCGCAAGGATCATTAAACAAAGACTGATTACCTCGATCACTCGACATTAATCGACGGTTAATTATATTTTTAGTAAAAATTAACAGGAAACGTCAACAGATAACCGACTAGATATAATGTGTTCCAGTTAGATATTGTAACGTAACGGATGACGTAGAGCGATCCGGAGCGGGTCAGGCCCCACTGACCTGCCGGCCTAGTCATTACGAGCCAATTGACATTGAATCGCGGCTCATTACGGGCTCTCCGGAGACCGGGACCGCGGACAGGAGACCTCGAGAAACCCGTATTCGAATGTGTGGCTTGTTATGTACCAAGTAAGTACGCAAGCACATATTACTGGCTCACTAACGCTGCAACCGAAAAACATAAAAAAAACATTTCAGGGTTAATTTTACAAGGAGAATAAACAGTAGACAAGTAAAAATCCGTCCCACCACGCGCACCCATCGTCAGGTCTCAAGTGGGTGGAATAGAGCACGGCGGTTTGAAACGGGAGGGACCGTGTCTTGTTTAGCGAGATACACCGCTGGTTGAGGCTGGCTGGGATTAGAGGATAGGTGCAGTCGCTCAGAACGACGTGAAGAATTATAATAGAAAAGAAAGTTACATGATTTACGCGAAATGAAACAAACGTGATGCTATCGAGTCGCTGTGAACAGTCATAGAAAATATTTTGTTGAAATCCATAAGCTTCAATTAAAATTCGCCCAATCCTTGGTTCCTTCAATTCTAGACAAAATTAGGCACACGGATGAATAAATCTTACCTCGGTTTTCTAATTTTATTGCTCTCCGTCACTTTATATTGGCAGTAATTTAAAGTGTTTTTATATGAGAGTGCAATAATAATAAAATTAATAATTTAATAGGCTGTAGGCTGCGGCGCGGCGGTCCGCGATTGCCAAACGCCATAATTCGGAACGATTTATACCTACGTTGAAAATGTATATTATTACGTAACACTAGGATTACCAAAACAACCACAGGATTTAATATTCATAATAAAAATGAGTCAGAATCTTATGAAAGACTACGCGGGGTCTCCTCGTTCAAGTCAACTGGCGAAAACTGAGGAATAAAGTGTTTTAAATACGTAACCAATACACACGTCGACTAACTGTCAGAACCAAGTTGACGCCGTCAGGCTCGATGTGTCGGGTGTGACGATCCTGCTCACCAACAGGTCATCGGTACACGCTTCACACTTCTCCCTCGTAACGGAACGTGTAAACTTGTAGATGGGCAAACTTTAATGAACTTATGGATATAATAAAATACAATCATTATGATAGATACCTGTAAGGCTCGGTAACTGTATACTCTGCAAAACCTAAATGTGTTAATTTTCCTTTTGATGGTTTATAACGATAACCGTATGTGTATTGGAAGTGACATTAGTGTATGTGCACTATGTATCAGAGCAGATCTGTACACCAGCATATTACCAAAAGGCTGTTTTCGATAATGTTATTCATATTAAAAGTAGGTAAGTATACATTGTACTGTTCGAATACAATTATTTCACGAATAATCAATTGTAACGAATCGAAAATATTACATATTATATGGTTGTCCAGTGAAATTCATAATGACGGAACAAGTTGAGACGACGAACGTTACTGATGTTTCATTTATAAGACGAGACTTGGGATTAAAATCTGAAATCCGAAATATATAAATCGAAAGCTATACTTTTGTTACTAACTCCTTTTTCATTGACCGAAACGGCCTCCGAACGACAACCAATCACTGACTGAAGCGAATCACGACTGACTCATGGCTACCGCTAATGACCGATCCTTAGAACGGCTCTGCCCCCTGAACAGGGAAAAACTGTATGAAGCTGCTATCTAACAGCTCAGTAAATTAGCTGAACAACTCCAATGTTAAAAAAATTGACGCCATAAGGCCGGCGCGATGCACGTGTCCACTCGTAGATACCAACTGACGACCACACTGGATCCTACCTCGGTATGTAATAATAAAAACGTTGTCCAAACCGTACTTAATAGTGCAATTGTATAGTCTATATGAGATTATCATTATGTTTATAATAATTATATGAAATATGATTATTAAACAAAACTTTAAAAAATACAAATAGAAATTACAAATTTACGTTTTCAGAATGGCATACGGAATAAGAGAGATTTCTTAACTGTTTTATCTAGTTCAAGTCGAAACATCTTACAAACGTGGTGTAAGCATATTTTGCTAGATAAGCTTCTTGATTACTTTAGCGTTAGGTATATAGCTTTCGTCAAAGAACCGCAATATTTACAGTTTTATACCACGGGGAACATAAGTGTAGATATTCCTAAGCTTTGAACGTGTCAATTAAAACATCACAGTTGCCATAGGTCGTATCACATGTATATAAAGTTTATAATGCCAAAGTTATAGTTCAATCGGTAGTGAACCTGCCTGTCGAGCACTGGGTCGCAGATTCGATCCCCGCTAGGAACACATATTTAGTTACCCGAGACACTGCTTACTGTATGAGTAGAGACACGAGTCTGAGCGTTTGATTACTGTTCATAATATTATTAATCTGATAATTAATTCATTACTAATTATTGTAACGTCGGTTTGGAGGTATCGTATTAATATTTCCATTTAATTATAACAAACACTTTTAGAATACATAAAGAGCGATGAAGGATTAACGATATTAAAGCAGTTATTAAGTCCGAAACACCTCCCGCGTTCTAAAGTTAAACACTACTCACTTATCTCTTATCGTGGGAGTACTCATGTCGTCCGTCGCCGGCCGATTACCGACTTTACCTACAGCACGGAGGGTTCCATTCCGCTCCGCCCGGCACGGACGGCCGTCGAGCTACGAGTAGGTAACAAATGGCCGTACGTTATTATTAGCGTATCTGAAATTAGTCTAATATTGTAGCGACCGGTATTGTATTGTATTATGGAACTAACAGTTGTGCGACGAGGAGCGGGCTGCATGTGGGGTTTTGTGCGTTCAGTACACACACACACAACAGAACCATGTTAAATCACCACAAGCAAATGTGTTTACCGTAACTGTGACATGGTTTTTTACTTACAAAATGCCTTTTCTGAACTTGAGTCAGTCTCAATGAGTATCTTATTTAAGAATAAAATACGTTTATCAATACAAAACATTTGTAAATTTTGTTGCTATATAGGTATATAGATGCAATAAACACATATAAATAACTTTTATCACAATCCCCATCACATTCAGTAGGTACATCCGGCCGTGGCCGTGTGTCGCGGCCTCGCTTCGCACCGCACAATATTTTCCATTCATATCTAAGGAAAACTGAATTTGAATATAGGTATTAAATATGGTTTTTTGATAAGTTAAAAATACATTTGTAACTGAGTTCGTTTGAATTCCATTAGGTATCACAATTACCTCTAGTTTTTAAAAATACAAACGTACGGTTAATTGATTACCGCTTTTCTAAAAAGCGAATTTAATGCATAGTAACATTCTTTATCGGGCGGCTTTTGTGGCAGGTGAGGATTCGTCATACATGTCAAAAATAATATTATGTAAGTCTACAAAAATTTAAGATGTAAAAAAATATAAATGTTAGATATAAACATCCTAAATCATCATCAACGATCATATCACATATACAATCCCACTACTGGGCTTGGAACTCTTGTCATAACATAATCGCGTGTTATATATAATATGAACTGGGAATCTCCTTAATTTTTTTTTTAATGAAGCTTTTCTGATATACTCGAAATACGCGATGTGTTCCAGACCACATGTGGCCGGCGCAGTGGACTGTGCACTGGCGGGGGAAAGGAAACTGGACCGAAAAAAGTCTTACGTTGAGAAAGGATAAACAAAACATTTATAAAATAAAGATTCTGAAGAAAGGCAAAACGAAATCTCAGTTATTAAACTGATTTTTAAATTTAAAGCAGTATCGATATCAATAAGTGGAATTAGTCAGTCCATTATGGATTTCCGTAACGGCTGATTAACCGGGAACGAACCCGGACCCTCGGCGGACCGCTCGCGGCGCGAACACCGAGAGGCCGATAAATCGTACACATCGCCACCCAGGCTAATCGATTCTCCAACGCACAAGACAAAATTAAACCCTGCTCCGCCATTTTAGGATCCATTTTGTTCATCGCCCTTTCGCGTAGCTACATCGCGGTACTCCGTACATCGTATACGAGTGATAAAGGTGGCCTCGGCGCACCTGCCGGCCGGTTTTTTTTTATGTTATAAAAACGCAGAAAAAGCGGCTAACTCGCGAGCTCGCCAACTTATTGTGTATCTAATGTACAATATTCCACTTGCAGCAGTCGAACGACCGTCGCAGGTGTACGGAGGTGCGACGTACGGGCCTGTCCGATCGCTCCTGACCGGGAACGGCTGCTCGGGGTGTCGTCAGAGCCGTTATCGGACGCACATAGACTTGTCCGGGGGCGGGTGGAATTAAACATTTCCACGTTACATGTCGAGTTTCAGGGATAGGACCTAGGTATGTGTGAATAACTATGAGAAACACCAACAGCAGAATCGTCTATAAGCACGGGTTGACTTGGCTCGCATGCCAAGGTAATTTAACCGTTTGCTAAAAACATCAGTATTTAACAAAAGTATAATTAATATTAAGATCTATAATAGGTATTAGAGTATCAGGGCTACGTACGTGTTTAACAACAACAACAACAACAACGACTTAAAATTGTCTGGAGCATTATTTAAACTGTTATTATAATAAAACAAGACTACCTTATACACCGAACGGACGGCGCGACATAATTTTTTTATCGAACCTTTTTATTTTATTCGTGTTAGTGATGTGATATAACGAGGATCGGATACCCGCTCTCTGGGGACGTCAATAAAAACACATCGCAGTCGGTTATGTTTCAAAACAATATTATAGCTCTCAACTAGCAACGACATGCACTGGCCCACTGCGTGCGAGTGGAACTGACTGCAGCACCGACGTGGTGGTGGTGACGGCGCGGCCGCGGCCGGCGACGCTCGGCAGTGGTGCGGTTCGTCTCACTCACTCCTCGAACACAATTGTAATTTTATTTGAAGTTGCTCATAACCGTCCAGGGGCTCGGAGACTGCCCGTTATAAAAAAATGCACGATCAAAGATGGCGCATAAAATTTGCAATCATAGTTCGACTCCCGGGCGAAGGAATGTCTCCAGCGGTTCATATATAACCGCTTTGGGTACTGTCATTATTGAACTATGTGTACGATGTTTTGTCGAGTGCGTTATGTAATTCCGCTATAATTGAACGCAACCTGTGCCTTATACAGATGCATTTGCCATTTTAATATCTCAAACCGTCTAGTTATTAAGCGATAAAACTTCTAAATATAGCGATAAAATGAGTGTTTGAACATTGCGCTGTCTATCTCAGTAGTAGGTTGCCTGAAGATTTAATTTATTAACTGGTTAAATTTGTAATGGTTTCATAGTGCGATGGTTACGAAGTCAAACGAATTAATAAATAATCGACACTATACATTAAACGAAAACTTAACTTAATTATTAATAATCCACAGGTACTGTATATTAATAAGTCATAAAAATATATCCATATTCATTATAAAGTCATTACTTCTGTGCTAAGATTTTTAAATTACGCGGTAAACTCAGATAGGTATATATCCCTTACACAAATATTTTTTAAAGTTTTATATACCTAAATATATTATATTAAAAAATCTCCGTGCTGCATCAATCGAGCGGCGCTTGTTTGTTAATACGAGCGTTTAAACCGCGTTCTTCACCCAACCTCATTCAGTATGAAACGGGTCCTGCATACTAGTATAAACTAGCGATAATATCTAACAAACAACATTCGTGTGCCGTTAATAATATCGTGTATATTGAACATTTTAAGTTTTGTTTCACATCAGGTATCACATGGATTCACACTTTGTCTCGTTTATCGTAGAATCGAATTCAATAAACAGAAAAGATCATGAAGATGTTGTCTAGAGAGTACCGAAATATATTGCAGAGACATTTACAAAGCGACGGAAATCTAATTTTGCTGTTTTACATCGAGCTTAAGGTACATCGCTGATCCATAAAGTGAGGACCGTTTTAAAATCGTTCTCAACTTTAGTTTGTTTAGGTATATTGTCACAAGTACATACTTTCAGACCGTTGGATTGATTGTATCATTAAAAATATTGTAATCATTCCGGTGACAACTTTTATTTAAACTTAAAAAAATAATAATAAAAAGATATACGAATACGACAACTGATACGATTTATTTTTTGCCATGTTTGATTTCTAAGTACCGAGCACACGCACCCACACATATACAGAAAATGCATCAATCGATTACTTTTAAACGCGTGTCCAATGTTCCGTGACGATCACGCAACCGATTTAGCACTTTTTACTGAGAGTAAATATCAAATATTACACTTTAGTTCGTCACAAACAATACGTATACAACTTTAACAAGATTTATACGACAATACCAGGGGTATACAGATTTGAAAGCCGCCTGTTACTGCGACCGCCATCTAGCGGCACAACGACAAAACCACATCTCGGGGTATACGGGCCTCGTGCACTTTTAGTAAGTTAGTAGATAGGTATTCAATTGTGAAATATTTTAGAAATGACTATTTACATTTAAATACGTAAAATACAAACGTGGCAACGTGTCGGGCAATAGTCGTTAACTATATGATTTGTTCAGCTAGTTAGAAATTTATGTAAATGAATTATTTTAAATTTTTACCTTTATTCTCGATGTTCGTCCGTGTGGTGTATACTGTGATGTAACGTATGTTTACAATCATCAACGTTCGAACATTCATATTAACTTTTTATTATTACCGTTACTTTGAAAGTTAACAAATTTTTCAGGTCGTTGAACCCGACAGGAAGAAACGACACAATATTTAACGAGACATTAGAATGGGATCCTCAAAATACTTTTAACTTCATCATACACGCGAATCACTGTAAGTACTCGGCACCAGCTGTACTTTCCACTCGACAGATCTAAAATTCTAGTCATGGCGGCGGTCGGCCGCTCCATGATCGTTTGTCATCGTCGTTGCAGTCGATCATCAGTGCAAAGCTCCATATTTTTCATTCTATTGAACCGTTACCGTCGTTAGACAGATCGAGATCTATTTAATTCCTACACTAGCTACACGTGACCCGGCCTGTCGCCGGAGCGGCCCCGTAATCATAACGCTTATTTGCCTAATTTTCAAATGTATCGGCGTTAGTCGAGTAGTCTGTGCGTTATTCCATTCAAAAGGTAACGGTGACTCTCTTTATAATATGAAAATAACAATGTTGTTGTATTTTCAATCACTCGATAAGGCCGCACGATTGAATTCGATCGATTTATCCGAAACGGGAAGTTGAAGTGAGCCGCGGAATATCATTGCAAGCCGACGGAGGCCGGCGCCGGCCCCGCGAGTACCGACGGCGCGCGCGTGTGTATCTTACCGGTCCGTGGAAAATTTTGGTGGAAAACATTCCTTCAAGGTTCTCCGGTACTTACGCTAGTACACATCGGTATACATTCGATAACCCTTATCACCGTGACGCCCGTTGATGTCTAATGCCCGTAACTGATAACGATATTATTATTATAACGTAACAACTCAGAATATTTGCCACCGGCTAATTAACTATAACGTATTCTAGTGTTAATTACATCATTTTCCATTATTCTAAATGCTACTTTTTACCGAGTTTGAAAATAAACATACAAATTGTATATTGTCTGCGTGGTGGCAGTGGTGCGGTGACCACCGGGCTCGCCAGTTAAGTAGTTATGTAGGTACACGGTCGTGAGATACGTCCGAACGTTTGAAGTAGGTAAATATGTTCAAAAAACTTGTTCCCATTCACGGGGAGATTAACTTGTCCGATACCCATACGACACCCGCCGCCGGCGCGATAACGTTGCAATTTTTATATCACCTTTTCACATCGGTTACATGCAACGAGAACGACAGAAAATAATGTCATTTCCAACACGCTGACATAAAAATACTCGCAACACGCATGTCCAATAGAGCAACCGCCCGTGAACGCTAGACCTCAATTTTATAAAAGCCGAAAGTTTCCTTTGGACTATTTCTCTGGGTTGGGTACCGCGGAATCCTACAAATACTCCGTATGGTCCGCTCGGCACACTCGAACCTGATCGATATGTTTCAATATTCTGTTCATAACTGGAGTACAGCGCCTCCTGGTGGATCCCACAGTAACTATGGACCTTCGTCTTGACGAAACAATTACATCGACTCGTGTATCGAGGACATGTCGATCGCTCGAGCCGTTCTCGAGTTACACAACCATTGAGAGAGTCACACAAATTCTGGGAGGATTACTATTAAAACCATCGCAACACATCAAGTTAATTGTCAAGCTTTTTTAAAAAAACAGATTCCTGGTGTTTACTGGTGTAAATGTGAGGTAATCGTTGTGAATCCAATTATATTATGAATTGATTAAGTCAGAAGTTATTGATTGATATGCGGGTGGAAAAATGGAAGACATGGTGCTGTAAAGCATATTCTCTATTCAATTCTTAAAATGAAGCATCGCAGGAAGCTACACTTAGGATGTCTTCTTTTTGGAGTTATCAAACATCATATACCAGGTTATTTCTACGTTAAGCTCTCCCGGGCATCCAGTCATCTTGTGAATCTTGTCCGGGCATCTTGTGAATCTCGAAAGTGTTCGAAGCCGCTCACTATACAAAGACATAGAACAGCTGCTTTCAGAGGTTGTTTCCGCTACGCAGCTTCGAGATGTTGGAATAACATCCCTCCACCGATTAGGAACCTGCAAACCGTTCAAGGATTTAAGGTAAGCTAAACCACCAGAAAAGTCAGGAAACACGCTTACTTGACACAAGTGCCATATGAGAGAACAGACAGTTTAATAAAAATGTTTACTTTTGAGTTATATTCATGCATTGTTTTGTAAATTTTGTTAAGTTTTGGTTTTGTTGATAAACCGCAATGTTCGCGCAGAGGTCACAGAGTTTATATAGCATGGCCATGTTGTAATTGTAACAGATTAATGTGATGTTTGTAATTATGTTCTCCATGGTGTTGAAATATTGATTTCGTGTCTTTTATTTTATTTTGTAATTGTTTTTTTTTTCTCCTTAATGTGATTTATTTAGCTGTTACTACTATTATTATTTTATTGGTGTTATGTAGCGTAAGGTAATGTAAGTTGTGCGCGGATATAATTCACTAGTATATAGTGTCATTTGTTGGATCCTGTGGAAGACCAGCGCTGGTATCACCAGCATAATGCTGAGTAGGATCCATTTTGTAAGGTGATGTAAGTATGTATGTAATAATAATTATTATTGTACTTTTTGTCTGTATGACTGTATGTTTCTTCTTGACGTTCTTCTGTATGTTTCGTCGTTTTAACTGTATGTTTACCTTACAAATAAAGAAATTATCTATCTATCTATCATATGCTGTGTCCGTTCGAGGGCGGCCGTGTCAGGTCATCACAGGTCTGATTAAATGTATAGTAATTGTATCGATATTTCCACAAAACGTACTGACTAAACGTACTGCCTACAGGTTAGTTACTTTGATAACCTTAATAATAAACCAACCAACAACGAAAGAAAAATTCACGTACTTCTACTGCCGTGCGTGTGTGTGTGAGAGAGTGAGAGAGAAAGAGAGAGAGAGAGAAGACGGGAATGTTAATTTTTGTAGTGATACCTAGCTTATGTCCCGTGTGTTACATTTACAAACACACGTGTGCTGTCCGTAATCGTAATTCCATTTTTATTTAAATCAAATAAACACTTTATTGCTAGCGATATCACAATATAAGGCTCGCCCATCGTCGCACCCCAACATAGCTTTTGCTCCGAATAAAGAATAACTTGAAAATTTGTCCGCGTGACAGCGCTGGCGATACAACTCGGGCCCCTCTACAACCATCACAAGCATAGCCTGGCGATACCTGGCGAGAGCATCGAGTGGGGATTTTTGAAGTTACACATTCGATGCCTTCAGTTGCATACACATAATATAGTGATAAGCCGTTTGTAACGTGTTTTTAAGGCTAAACGAATTATTATTACGACTAGAATTAGTATTAATATGTAGCCTATTCAGATAAACATACGAGAACATAGCTCGGTGCTACGATCGAGACACGATAACAAAACAGTTGGCACATAATATATTGTCGTACAGATCGATTTACACGTCATTATTGTGGCATATTGCAGCCGGTGGCGGTAGGTACCGTCGCGCGGCCGCCGACCACCTAGCGGACCACCGAGCGCGGCCGAATTATGGAGGTAGATACACGCACCGCTCGCGCCTAGCTCCAAAATAATAAGCACTAATTTCATGAAGGAAACGGTGATCGAAGATATGACAGAATCATATATTTAAATAATAGGTCTTTACCTATGAAATTGCCGTTCTGCTGTACTGGCCATTTCAAATCAAAATATATTTTTTTTGGCTGATAATTCTAATTTCAAATTAATTTTATTTTTAAAACATGGAATTCTTTTTTCTAAAATCGTCATTTGTTTTATAGTTAGTGTTTTGTTTTCAACGCATTCGAACATTTTGCGTCATCATGGATACGTTAAAAATTCGAGTAATTATGGAGTATGAGTACCGTCGTGGCAGCAAAGCGGCACAAGCGGCACGCAACATCAACGACGTTTTCGGAGCGAACACTACACACGAACGCACCACCCGTTATTGGTTTGCCCGCTTCCGTTCTGGAAATTTTGTCCTGAAAAATGAACCCCGTGGCCGTCTGAAAACTTTGGTCGACAATGACGAATTAAAGGCGATCGTGGAAGCCGATGAATCTCAATCTACGGCTGAATTAGCAGCAGCTTTCGACATTAGCATCAAAACAATATTATACACAACATACAACAATTTCATACGTAATTATATTATATAAGCCTATTAATTTTATATTGAGACTTTTTTTCGTAATGTAGAGTTAGTAAAAAAGTGAAACCTGTAACACCATAACAAAAGACTGAAGCAAACTGTACTGTTCGGTGGAATGTTTGGTACTAGTGCGGAACACGACGACGACGGGGTGTGGTAAACGGATGATGTATGACAACAGCTACAGAAACACAGTTGAACACTCCGATCGACAATGCTACGGTATGTACGTAGTGACGTAGTGAAGTCAGTTATTGGTATTTTCCAGAACACGAACACGAATTTAACAGCTATTTTAACAGTGACGTCACTACGTCCGACCCAACGTCATCAATTTTCTGGGACATTTGTTCACCAAATAAAGTCTAATAATTACGTCTAATTCGAATCATCTGAGGTTTCTCTAAGCACCTACTTATTGAAGACGTAAGTTGTAAGACAGATACACTGTCTGAGAGCCCACAGGAATTTTTTTATCAATCAACCGAGGATTTGAGGAGATTCGGCACGAAGTGAGGCCGACGTACCTCCTGTCACAATTGTAGGTACCTCTCCGTGCTGGTGGAGGAGTCAAACTGAACGCACCGTTCGAACGACAGAAACGTGCCCCGGTCGAATCACAAAAAGACTCCAACTACAACAGAAACAAATTGCGAAGTTTGTATACTAGTACACGTCAAAAGGCTGAAAAACAGTCGCGGCTTGATAGTTGCCATTCAAACGCCGCAGAGCGCGCGGCCCTCGCTCGCTTTGTGAGGTGATTTGTTCGCGCTGTTATACAAATCGCTGGCTACAAATATTTGGTACGACTAAACATCGTGTTTTACGTGGACTACACCTTTTACCCTTTTGTTTTGCATGTGTACATAGCGAGACAAAATTTTTATCGCACCGCGTCGTCCGGTGCCGGTCCGCCGCCACCGACGGACCCTCCGGTCGGGATGGTTATGCACCTGACTCGTATTGTTGAGATGCGACTGCCGAGATGCAACTTGCATATCGTATACATCTTAAAAAGTGTTCAATCCATTAGGTGATGCTCAATTGGAAGTAGGTGTACAAGTAACTCGGAATTATTTCCGGACAGGTGTTCGGTACTTATTAAAAACTTCACATCAACTTCTTATTTTTACGTAAGTTACTTTTTGAATTAGCTCCGCGGTCCAACGATTTTGAGTGATCTTTGTTACAACACGCGGTGGCGTTCTACAACTTCACGTATTTTAGTTATAAATATACCTAAAACGATATTCAAATGTGAAGACTCCGCGGTAAACGCTGTAAATGTCCTGTGTCAACTCACACACGAGTACGGCGCGCCACGTACTTTCTTTTCACGTGGAAGGCGTTTAACAAGAAAATTAATATCTGACCACGGCGGGCTTTACAGCTCAATTTATGAGAAAAATATTTTATCTTCCTAAATTTTTCACACACACCTTTTTATTCTACTAATTTAAACATTTAGAAATATTTAAAATAAGTTTAGAAGTAGAATAGAAACATTAAGAAGTAATGTTAGATCCGTTTTTAAAGCGAACGCACCTCCGGCGCAGCCGCCGGTCGGAGACCGCTTTGAACTCGTTTGTTAAAAATGTATAATAATTACATCCACACCTGTTTTTATAGTAACGTGGACGGCAATTACGACACACTCACACCTGGGACGTGACACGTGACACGTGACACGCGCCAGATTAAAGCTAAGGTGGCAGCATCGGACGGACTTGCAACCCGCTAATCGTACAACTATCACATTAAATAGATGATATATTTCAATTAGGTAACCTGGGGGTTTAGGCTTCAAATGAAGCGCCTAAGTGCAACTTACGTGTACATTTGTACATTATTTTGTGTATATCTGTAGTGATTAGGTGTCGATAGACGGATTATGGTGACGTTAAGCGATCGTTTGTTGAGTTTGTTGTAAAGTTCATACACACGCTTCAAGTAAGTGGCTGCCCCGCACCGACGCTCCGTGGACGGCCGCCGCACGTCGAGTTCTTGCGTCGAACACGACGCGCGCGACACCACCGCACCGAACCACCGGCTATTATTTGTAATCGACGGGTGAAAACGGCCGTCCGCCCGGCGACGACCGAAATGACAACCCAGCCTGCTGCAACGGCACACCCTACTCCACAGATCGTTACCTACGCACAAATTATAGTCTAACGAATAATCATAAACCTTTCATTCGTCATACGACATTGTCACATCGCCCGGCCGCTTCGGACGTACAGTTTGACGTACAGTCTCAACTGTATTGTAAAGTTTACGTCGTTCAGCGAGCGGGAAGCAAACCGAACGTACCTATACGTATTAGTTGCTTACGGCTTCGAACGATTAAATAATTTTTTTAATGTTAAAAAAAAATACGCACTCGGGTTGAATATTATGGTTCCTACCTAAACGAACAATAAAATTTAACATTTTAAGTAGGGCGGGTAATCTTCGAACGAAGTTCACTTTCTCACTGCTAATGAAATAGTTCTGTAATAATTGTAATCCTTAACGAAACTATGTGATTGTAATCCATGACGCCTTAATTAAAATTGTACAATAATAGTTAATAATAATCTTTAATAAGGATCTTTCAACTAATAAATGAGGAAAACGAGAGTTTTCCCGTGACCTGCGCCGGTCGACAACGACCAGACAGAAATATTTACGTTTATTATAGGTACATATAAACGTATCGCAACAACATGATGGCTTATGCTGATAAATACCCAAAATCAATAACGCAATGGCGCAGGTAGCCGCGGATCCGCCGTAAATCGTTGATTAATTGCTCGCCAACAATAAACTCGTGTCTTTGGACAGCGCCGTCGCCTGTGTGTGTGTGTTTAGAGTTGTTTCAGTGTTGCGGAGCTCAACGGAACTCAACAACAAGGGAGCGTCTCGGCCGTTGCCAATATCGTATAAGCAACCGTAAACGTCGGAGCGTCAGATCGCCGCCAGCACCTATCCGCCTAATGAACACGTTGACTCCACTGTAATCGGTTCAGCGTCGAATTACGCTTTTGAGTTGTCAGTGCAGACGTAAAACGTAGTCGGCGCGATGCAGAAACCAACCCTAACCTCGGTCGATGCGTCTCGAGCGAGATGCAGCTCACGGGTCTCTCCGCACGGGCGACGCTGTCGATGTTCGTGACTTGTGTGTGTTTGTTTAAATGTGAATAGTGATGAGCGACGTCGCCGGTCCGAGTAGCGGTAGCCTATCGCCGGCGATAAATCTAGTCGGAGGAATTAGGCCGCCGGTTGCGCGAGGCGGGCCACGGCGAGGCCGGCGGTTCAGCGGCTCACTTGGCGATGCCGGTGTGGAAAAATATGTGCAAAAACGCAGACGGACTGCAGGAAACGTTAGATTAAGGTCAACCGCGTCGTTTTTTATCGTCGCATTCGCTGACGGAATAAAATAAACGGATAAACATGCGAAACAATGAACGTGTCAGTTCCCTTGATCGAGTGCATTTTTTAGGTCGCGGGTTCGATTCGTATCGTGAGCGGCCTACCTGCGCGCGCCGCGCCGCGGCCGGCTCGCGGCCGTCACCCTCACACCGGGAATGTTCAATAATACTACGTTTTAAAATATTTACTCTGATTTATTTAAATACTTAGATGATAATATAAAACATTTTAAGTCTAGTTATTCATCATTTACCTACTGGAGGCTCGCACTACCGCTGCCGTCTGTCCGTTTATTGCCTATTATAGTTTATACAGTTATATACATATGTGAACTCGTCAACTTCGTTGAGAATAACGAAATGCTAAATTACATCAACAAGAACGTTTCGGTTCGCCCCGGCGCCGGCGGGCGGAGCGAGCTCGCCGCCGGCGTCCGTTCACAGTTCTCCCACAGGCGGCGCACCACTCCGAGACCCTACCGGCTGGACGACATCGACGACACTTCGATTGGGACATTTTCAATAAAAGTCGTTCCATATTTAAATTTCTATAAAGAACTTTTTAATATATATCATCGTATATTATACGTCGTAGGTACATCGTATATATAGAAAAAATACCTATTTTACAAATATTAAGTACCGATGTTGGCCACAAATACATACAAACGAAAAAAACAACAAAACAATTAAAAACAGGAATAAAACCATTTTGGCATCGGTACGCGTCGTCAGAAACTTTAAATAAATTATAGTGCAGGGCTCGGAGCGCCCGATGACCCGACGTAGATTGCACCTATCGACTCGCACGTATTCCCTCACTATCGAGGCTCGACCCGATTCGTATCCGTCACTCTCGTCCACATCGACAATCATAAATTTACAGTAGTAGCAACGTTTTTTAAAATTTAATCCACACCACGAGCGACACCCTACCGACGCGTGGGCGTGCATGAACATCGTTAATTTATAATATCTATAAATAAATTCGATGAAATCGTCTCTCACGATGAGGAGCGCGCGTCGCGCCCCCGGCGGGCGGGGTGGGTACTTACCGAGCGTGCCGCAGGGCGGCGAGCGGCGCGGCGCGCGGCGCGGCTCCGGCTGTCGTCACTCACTACGACTACACTGACCCGAATTGTACGAAACTATTTACAGCGCGCGGCACGTCCCGGCCGCGGCGCGTATGTACAGCGAGGAGGTCCTCCGGTCCCGCGGGCGCTAGTGCGGCTCCGCGAAGTAAGGCCGCGGCGGCGCCCACGGGGCGAACTGTTAGTGCGCCGCCAGCGTGTGCGCGCCCTGCAGCGAGTGCGGCGCGTGAGCGGCGTGCGGCGCGTGCGGCTGGTGCGGTGCGTGCGGCGCGTGCGGCGGCGACAGGGCGGGCGAATGCGCGTGCGCGTGCAGAGGCGGGG
>PDGT01000091.1:1178795-1197788 GCA_003671415.1 Megathymus violae
TTTAAGTAATTTGGAAGACACAAATATAATTTTCATGATTTCCTTACGTTTTCCTTAGATGAAACATCCGACCGCAGGGCTCCAGTACTGTTAATTAATTCTACATATTATCTTCGTTTAGTTTTTAATTTGATACGTTTGAATCGTTATTAAAGTAATGTCTAACCAAACGCTAGCAAAACTGTCACATGATATCGAAACGCGGGAGGGTGGCGAGCGACTGTTCACCCGCACCGAGTGCTGAGGTGGTAACCACGTTAACAAGTTCTGCACTGCAATTAAGTGCAGAATATTAAAACAAATAACTAAGTTAAACAATAAAACTTAAACAAGTAGTTATGGGGAAAAACAACTATTTACTTATAAACTCTTTGCCGTAAAGCAGAAATCTTTTAAAATTTATTGCTTCTTAATGACATATCGTAATAAATCTGGAATCCGCGGCTAGTCTTCCATTTAAATTATAACCCATACGGAGTCGGTACTGCTAGAGCTTATAACAAAATAAACGTACAATATCAGTATATTTGATGGGAGTGTGCGGCGCGGGCGGCCATTTGTATGCGTGATATTGCTATAATGTAAGCGAACAATAGCGCAAAGAAACGGTACCTCTAACGCCATCTAGTGTCGAATAGGCGAACTGCGATTATTCAGAATTAAACCACAATTCATATTGTTTCGAACTACTTCGAAATATACAGTACATTTTTTATACAACCAATAATATTTTCGAAAACTTTAAATGTTAATTAAATTATTTTTCATTAAATATAAATATGTAAAATTTAAATTATTTTTTACCAATGTAAATTTCTTAACACCCGATTATTATATTTTTCAAATTAAGTAAGTTACTTATTATTTTATAAGTAATTGTTTTCATACATGAATGAATGAAATGCAATGAAAGGGTGGAAAATTGATCTCTGGAACGAAGGTAACGATTGGAAAACATCGTCAATACCATCTGTGGGTGCGTAGTGGAACTCAACGCCACCCCTGTGAACGTGTCCGGGGCGGTCCGCCGTCCCGTAGGGTTCGTAACTGGACCGTGTTTCACTGTTCTCAGCGCCCCGTCTCGTAACGACAGTGTACTTTTTGTTAGAACAAACCATTAACTAATAATAATCTACCGGTCCGACGATAACGATGTGAATCAATATTGATCGTATATTTCAGCGGCACAAATATACGAACTATATTGCTAGGTACCGGCGCCCCTGAACGAATCTCATATTTAAATACTATACGGAACTACGAACCGGTGTAGATACATTGAGAACTTTTAAATGCCATTTAGATTATTTGACTGACCATTCTAGAACCTGATAAAGAGGTACACAATACAATCGTAACAGTTTTAACGAGCCGTCATAAAATCATATTAAAAAGTAACCGATTTGAAACTCATACCATTGAATCCGGGCGGTACTCGCTCAGTGTCCGGCGGCGGACACTGACACTTACATTATTATATTTATTGTGAGTACTGTTTCAGTTCATCACTAACTCTACCGAACTCATAAGTACTCGTACCCCACTGCTGGGCTCTGGTCACGGTTACATCACACGCCTTTGAGAACATTACGAAGAAATTACATGAGCAGATTTCTTAGTGATATTTTTTCGTCATTGAAGCGAGTGAACATTGATTTGTGACACGCGTATCATCTCAAAAATCGAAAGTGCGTACAGGATCCGAATTCACGTGTCTCCCGCGCGGTGCGGCCTGAGACCGACCTTAAACAGCTGGGGGCTACCATCGCTGGAATGATAAAGAAAATAAGATATATGTTCATTGTTTTAAAACTTCAATTGATTTAAATTACCTAGCTACTTGTAATTACTTCTTTATATCTATCATTAATATATTTTTTACATCCACGTGGATATTGAAACATCTGAATTGTAACCACAATTACTGACCGTAGCCTAAACGGCCACCTCCAAGAAACGGTTATGTATATGTTGCGGAACGTAAAATCACTTTTTATATCAATAAATAAAACTTTAAACTTTCAACCCTCAACGTGGATTTTATATAATATAGATATATATTACGGCGTGAGTATACCTACACGTCTTAATAAGAATGTATATTTGAGCAGTTATTTTCTAGTAATAACATAAAGTAATCGACACTAAGATTTCTCGTGTTTTAATTTATATATTATTTATTTATCACACACGTCGTTTCTGGAGAGTCAACTCGGGCTGTGCTCCGACGGAGGTCGTCACGGTCGCGGCGGTGGTAGCTCGTGAACTCGGCGGCTAGTTACTCACCACCACCACTACCATCATCGGAAACATACAGTTGATCCATCGCCGCGGACGCCTGTACTCACATGGTACAACAATTTAACTTCATATTTAGAGAATTCAAACCAATTCTCTGCAACAAATTTTGGAGTATTTTAGCAGGTAAAATTAATAAGGCAAATTCATAAATAATTTTTTCCATACAATGACAAACAATGAGTAGGGTTGTCTCGTTAGCATCTAATATAGGAATGAAACAAAACATATAAATTTATTTTTATTTATTATTTGAATAGGCACTTATTTATATTTAATCTTGCATGGTTTAAAATTTAATTAGTTATTATGAGTAGCATTTATTAGAAATCAATGAGTCTTATGAAAACTGAAACATTTGGCAGGATGGTACAATTTGAAATTGATTGAACAATTCATTATAATATTATGATTGTAACTTTTCATTAATCCTATAGTAACTTCCATTCAGCAAGAAATACAATATCACTCTTTATCATTAACTGGCCGTATTGGGGCGGCCTAGAATACTTGAACCAGCCGCCAAACGACTCGTCGTGTTCCAGCTGGGCCTTGAGAGCCAGTTCTTTCTTTTTTACCTTCTTCTAATTTCCTGGCCGACAACGCATCAGTGATACATTGGTTTTGCTGATGTCCATGGGCGACGGTGACCACTTACCATCAGGTGGCTCGTCTGCTCGTTTGTCGGATATTAACATAAAAAAATGCAGAAATTAATTTGAACGTAACTAAGTAGATATCTATTTAAATATACCCTGGATGAGCACAGCCAATATAAAGCCAAGGAGGTTAAATTACAAACTACGAACACAAGGGTATTCGAAGTATTAAACTTTATTGACTGAACAGATAACAGTGTACCTGAAATGGTTACGTACAGGACCGACATGTCTATTATTTTTACGCGTTCCACCGCGAGCCGCCTGCCGCCAGCCGCCAGCCGGCATGCGCGACATGGACGCCATGTTCTTTTACCATTAAGCGGACGTGTATGCCTTGTGGTTTGGACCTGAGACGTGACGCAACGTGACGCTATTAAATATGTACGTGTCACGCTTCGATCTCCCCAATATACCTACCTCTCAGGGATACGAACCTAGAGTGTGTTGGCGTTGCTTTGGTTACATCGCCTAACAGAGTACTTGAGTTTCTCATATCACACAAAGGTAAATAACTAACTAACTAACTAAAATAAACAACTTAATGAAAAAACCTGGCGTACACAAAACTAGGACAACGAAGCGGTGATCGAGACTGCGAGATCGAGAAACGGCAGCATCGTAGCGCCTTTGGAAAAATGAAGACGGTCCTTTGCCATAGAAACCTGGAAATCCCACTTCGAACACGTCTTCTCCGGTGTTACATTGGGCCTATAATTTTGTATGGTTTTTGTATATTGTATTCGTAATGTGGACATACAGACGCATGATATTGGTATCTAGGACTGAAGAAGTTACCAAAGAAGACGTTCTAAGCCAAAAACAGAAGCTTTTGCAGACTATCAAATAGCACAAAGTTACATACTTGGGTCACATACATGCCTACGCACGACAGGTACGAACACCCGCAACTTATTATGATGGGAAAAGTTGGGAAAAGGGGACACCTGACCGTAGACGGAACATTCTAGAATGGACCGGGATTACGGGCGTCGCCGAAGTGTTTCGCTTGCCGAAGGACAAAAATATGTATGCAGACCGGCAACATCCGCTAGTTAAAGAGGTAGAAAAAGAAAGAACAAAAAAGAAAGAGGTAGAAGAAGAAAAAATTATGTAAATTGAATTGGACTACTGTTACGGGAAATGTCTACTTATACTATGATATTTGTAGTTATATCGGTTTATGAAGGTCGTTGCTGACATTCATGGATGTCCAACAGATACTTCGGTGTTGTACTAAAAGATTCGACTCTTCAGCTCTGTAATTATACAGTGGATTATATATTAATACATGCTAGGGATTTAATATCATCGTGATGCACTTTCGGTGCTGTTTTACAAAGAGAAACAAGATGGGGCTGAAATTTTCTAATAAGACAAAAATATACATTCTTATAGCACACGTGCCATGGAAGGGCAAATAAGAAAAGACCGCGTCCACCTGAGAGCGGTGCGCTACCAGTGTTGCCGCGTACAGTGTACAAGGTACAGTGTACTGTGTACAGTGTACAGTGTATACGTACTACGAGTACTGTGGGAATGCCTTGTACACTTATACAAGTATAATTAATTCATTAGTATTTCCACAATTCGTTTTGAAACAGATCTTAAAGTTGTACCATAGTATATTTTATAAGATTATCCATTGCATAATTATTAGAAGTAATTTATTCTTTATTATACACCATAATACTTGTAATTTGTACCAATTACGATAAACAGAACATAACACCTTCGAATAGCTCGGTAGTTGGTTGGTTAGTATGTTTGGAATTTTATTATTGACAGAGATGTTTCTAAACGGAATACACTCCAGTAGAACATGATAGAATATCATGCAACTAGTGAGTAGGGAGTGCCTTAACCCCGAATAATTTACTTTAATATTCGTTGCTCAGTACTGCCCTCTATGACATTCACACGAGTATGCGATGATGGTCATTTGATGTTTCTCTATCAATTCAGCAGAACAGCAAGCAGCATTTTTTTGAAGTAGGTAGAAAATATAATATAAAAAAAAATTTCTCATCTCATAAAAAAATAACAGCCTGCCTTCGTTCGCCTAAAGATATAATCCCTCACCAGTGCCCCGGGGTTTATAAAGCTGACTGTAGCTGCGACAGCTCCTATAGGAGCTATATATATGTATATTCCTGATCAAACAAAACAAACGTCCTAATATGGTGTCGACCTGAGAACGTAAAACTAACTAAACTTAAATTGACCGACTCACCTGTCAAATGTCAAATGTCAACCGTCAAGAGTTTCCCTCGGGTACAACAGTCTCGCCGTGACCGAGTGCTTTGGGTTGAAATATAGGATATAATTATAAGACAAAATTCGTGAATTTCTGTATATTAATTGATCTACACAAAACTCTCTGGCTTTTTGTACGCTACATAAAAGTGGATCTTCTATTAAAGTATAGTTGTAGTGTAAAGTGGTAATGAGTAAAGAACTGGACGAGTAAATCAAGAAATAAATTACCAGCACGTGACGAGGCCGCGTCGCCGCCCGACAAGTATTTATTGACTGCACGACACCTCTCATTAATGGTTCTAATTTAATACAAGTCTCCCTTATTAGGTCCGGCTACAAGTAATAAATCATTATAACAATATCGATATGTTTTAAGAGTTAATATATTTTTGTATTGCAGTTATTCTTCCCTTTTCTTATAAGCATAAGAATTTGGTACAGTTCTGTACTTGAGCTATGATAGGTACATTTATCCATACACAGTTAGAATAACACTCACACACTCGAACTCTCGTTCTTAGAGTGTTTGTATAACAATAAAATAAGCATTAAAACATTTGTACTACCACAACCGAACAGGCCAATCATACGACTCACCACACTAGACCTCTAGAGTCTTAATACCAGACGGAGAACATGATGTCCCTTACGAAAGAACGTGAGAACAAATTGGTTACATACATAACTTTGTGGTCCAAAGATTGTGACAGTGGAAAATTCCAACTCAAGACAATCGCCACTCTATACTCTTAAAATTATTACGTCATAAGCAACTTATATCCGAAAACATATATTTGTCACTAACATTTGACCGCCTGTCCGAAATAGAGATTGAATTGAGATCTTTTGTACTCAAGACTCAATTTTTCTTAGAAGTGAGGTCACATCCACTGGTGTAGTCTCGCACCGAATTATTTTGTTGTTGTTGTATTTTACACAATCAATTAATGGGGTTCGGCTCGTCTGTATTAATAAAAGAACTAGAGTTCGACTTCCCATCGTCAATATAATGCTGAGGCACGCAGCGCGACTCCAGCGTCCCGGTGAATATTGTGGCCGATTTCGAACTTCCGATTACTTCTAAATAAAATATTGAGTACCTACCTAATGAGTGATAAATTACGAGTATCACTAATCTTAAACATCTACGTATTGTTGTAACAAGCAATCGACTAGATCACGCATCGATCGCTTCCAATTACCTCCATATCGAGGGTTCCGGAACGACCCTCTCGTCGTGCGGCCGCTCGTTACATCGTCGCTAAGCTTTCGGTGACACATAAAGGTTTTTCTTTTCATAATACAAAGCGACAGACTCACAACGAAGTGACGACGACGAATCGACATTATAGTACTTGCATGCGTTCACACCGATGCATCGTAACTGAGTCATCGTCTGACACGCCACCCAGCACACACTTTGCACACCGGCGGTTTCCTCGTAATATTGTTATGCACACTCCTCTCAAACAAGCAAAATTGTGTTGGAATATTTGAACTCGGTGTACCTAGTAGGTGTATCTCGACGCTCGGTACACTCGCATATACCTACTAGTCGATACGTTGCACGAGAACTGGCCGAGATTTTCATTTTTATTTCATCGGTTGTGTCCTTTCGTCGTGCGTAATATAAAATACACGTAATATTATAATTGCGGAGAGTCGCGCGGTTTCAATTTGCGCCGCGCGTCCGATTAATTCGTTCCGCGCACCGGCGATACGATCTCTGTTATTACACATTTTGCTATTGTTGTGAAATATAGTATTTATATGTGATTATATAGTCGCAAATTATTAAAAGTAATTTATTTTCGACTAAATGTACATAAATGTCAATTAAATGACATTAAATGATGATAAGTGATAGAAGTGAGTATGTTATTGGAATGTTAAATATTTTAATTTATTGCTTTTAGAAACACAATCTACCATTCTTAAATTTAAATAAACTTAATATATTTTTTTGTATATTGCTGTTGAAATTTAAATCGAGCACGTGTCCCGAAAAAAGTTTATAAATGATAAATAAAAATTTAAATATTTTAACATAAGGTGACGTAAAGTTTAACCTCTGCAAATCAATCTTCGAGTTATTTTCTGTGAATTTAACATGAATTATTTAAACGGAAAAGGCAATATGTTAATAATATTAAATCGATAAATAAAATATTTTATTCGAATCCCCATTGGCACAAAAACAATAATAGAGCGTTTGAATTTATTTCTGAAATATAAATGTGTTTCGACAGCGTAGAATCGGACATGCTTAGGTTGACACTGAATATCCTTATAGCTCAAACTGTGCTGAGGGCCGCGTCACACTTGCTTACATGTGCTCAGAGTAACTTCTTATACATATATTATAGACATATACAGCCACTATACCTTATCTGCACATAACATTTGCCTACTATATATTTTACAATTCACAATACTTAATTATTTTACTTTAGTCTTCACAGAAAAGATTCAAAAAAGTTATTTCCACACAATCATAATATTACAGTTAGATACACATACATATATTAATAGGATACTTACTAGTGGGGTAACCTTAATTTATATTTTTAATATTTTATCAGGGCATATCAATTATCGATTACTTCTTACCGGAAAATTTTTGCGCATCAAAGTCTACGCAAGGTATTCATCGAGTCCGCGAACAATAAATAGTCCTCCTCAATCAACGAGGGTAGCGTTTGGACAAGTGTGTGTAGTCTCCGACCCGCGTGACAAAATGAATCCCGAACGATTGAATGCCTAATGTTGACACATAGTGTAAAAACATGTCCAACTGACGAGCGGCTACTAAATATTTCTTAAGGATTTTCAGAGCTTTCATAAATTTATTGGTCATATAAGGATTCGTTATGTGAAAGAAAATTACTATATTCCACAATAACCCACCGCAAATATCGCTGATACCTCAAAAACTTTGCAAAAGACTCGTACACGAAGCTTCCTCAATATACAGAAGACACAAGGGAATTATACGGGAAACAATAATTCTAGACGTAAACCGTGTACCTCCCGACAGTCTTCGTTTGTTGTGTATCGGACAACATAGGCCGAATACAGTGGGATGTGTGTTGCATCCTAAAGGATTTTCACCGGTTAACCCTTGTCTCGTCCCATTCTAGCCGAGCACCGTGTCCGATCCACCGGCCGCCGCCGCCGCCGCCGCGGGCTCGGTGCCACGTCGCCAGCTCGAGGAAGATGGCTGTTTGCCACGCTGAGGCCGTTCCGAATCAATCCGGCGAATAGCCCGCGGCGGCGGCGGCCCGCACATTCAAGTAATATGCGCCTAAAGAATCCACACCCAAACACTATTTTTATTGTTATCGTTATCTATCTATCTATCCTTCGGCATTTTGGCAATAAATACTCCTCTCTGAAAAACTTATAATCGCTGAAGACTAACCTGATTAAAAGTTTCAAAAACTTGTTTTTCTCTGAACTGAACGTTTTGAAACCAAAATTGATACATCAAATTACTGTGATGCTGGTGGAACTTAATAATTATTTGTCTTGAACTCATCAGCGGTCCACACGAGGGTGCGGGTCAGTTTATAAATTTATAACGATTCTCAGAATTGCTTAAACACCCAGTTTAGAATTTTTAGAACAGTTCAGCAGGAGTCAACTACGAACTTTTCTTTTTCCTCGTTTCTTTTTTCTGGATATAATTGCTCCGAATGGCCTTCTATTACTGATTTACGAGAAAGTTCGGAGAATTTCAATCACCGGTTCTGTGAACTTGTCACACCGAGAACTACAGCTGATATGATGCCGCTCTCGCAACGACTTTGATCGTCCCGCAGAACCCGCGAGTGAGGAGCCGCTGTGGACGGGACGCGGCCACAGACGTGGTAGTCAACCGTCACATTTTGTACTGTTTAACTAATATAATATGTCGAGCATTACAGATGACATGTCGCTGGTGCACGCAAACAACGCGCGTAGAATAAGCTTAGACGAAAAGATAATAATTAATAATATTATTAAATTAACAAGTACATGCATATGTTTATAAATATTCTATTGCAATTCACATAAAATTATTCAATTCAAAAACCCTTTAAAAATTCCTTAAAATCTACTGAAACAATTTCATCGACAAACAAATTCAGTTATCACTGAGGTGCAACACGATTATACATTTACGATTTTCGAAGCGAATTAACTTGCGAAGAGCGATCAGTCCTGCGCCGCTACCTGGTAATTGTCACCGTGCGAGGAGGCGGGGCCCGACGCAAGACTGAATACCTTCTTGCGTTTTCCGTAACGAACACGGCGTTGGTTGACAAAGTTCGTCGCGTCGCCAACCGACACGGTGCCGCGTCGCGCCGACGCCGTGCCGTCGTCGAGGCAGTCGCGGGTAGCGGATGGTTATCGCGCTGAATGCTGACGGTGAACATATTGGAGCATTAATACTCGGCTGCGATGAATGTGTGCCATTTAGCAATGTCATCGGTTACAGCGCGCTCTCGCGACTCACCCCTCCGCCGCATTCTTTCACATTTGATTGGCCAGTATAACAATTATGAATGTGACAAAAACCCCACTGCAGGAGGTAAATTGAAATATTTAATGTATATAATAATTACAAAGGTTCACTGCCAGCCTCGATGACAGCCCACTTCATCCATATTGATAGAAACCGGTTTCTGTACATTACAATTAATTACTTCATTGTGATCGGTCCTTAAACGATGGGACTTCATAATAAGTTTTATTAGGTAGTACGTTTGATCGATACAGCGAAGCAATTTAACCAACGCATGTTCAATTTGAATCGTTTATAGAACGGATGGAATCTCCCGGCGGCCGGCAGTGGGCTACTGTGTCGGGCTTGCATCTCGTGCGCCACCGCCGAGCGCGGGCCACGCGCCTGATGGAACTTTAATCGTATCGCGTCACTTCAAAGTTGAAATTCAGGTGTCCTAAGCGAGAACCTTCAACGTTCTTGAGATACGGCAAGAGAAGTTAAATGCGATTTATTTCATAAGAATATAATTAGTGGGTGGAGTTGAATCAGCCGGTGCGCTCCTGGGCCGCGGAGCGCCTCCGATCATTGTTCCAGTGCAGCTAATCGTGCCGTGTTCACAACGAGGAATTTAAATAACCAACTCGCCAGTGGTCGGTCAGTGGCAGTTTTTGCGCATCCTGGGCGCCCGCTATGCACGCATAACGCATGGCACAGGCGCAGGCACAAGACTACTGCGTGCTTTACCGATGGGATGTTTATGGACTTTTTGCGTTGTCCACATTTACTATTAAATATGCACCACAATTTAAACAGTAAAGTTCATGCTGCGCTGCTATGCTTACTATCCACAGGTATGCATCTTTCAATGAACAAATTTTATTTTTTTGTAACTGTTTATTTTAATCCTTCAGCTTATATACTAAGAACATTCAGATATTTTCAATTTTCTTTTTCATATGACCCTAACGTTTAATTCTTTAAGTGTCAATACTTGTTACGTTTCCCGAAACTGTGAGTATGGCCTTTAAAGGGGCCGAACAGAACAGCTAGGAGATAAAAAAAATTAACACGGTCTACACAGGGATTTCGAAAGTGGTCGATATCGACCCCTTGGGGTCGTTTCGTTACAAATCTACCCCTATTAACGAACATAAGTTCTTATTTGAAACATTCAAGATACTGTATAAATTGTGTTTATTGTATTTTATGTCTATTTATTTTGTTAAATTTTGATGAGAAAAAATAATATCAAGCTTACTCACTTCACTAACCGCGAAGTTTTTAAATTGCTAAGTATTTTGTATCTATAGGAAAAAAACTATAGATAGGATTTTTAATAATTTGGCTATGGCGGTATGAGGATCATTTTGGAAAAGAGGTCTCTTGCACAAAATAGTTTGCGAATCCCTGCTCTACGAGTACATTTATCAAAATTTCACAGTGATTTAATCTGATTCTACCGGTTTAAACAGAATTCATGACACACAAATGTAACAACTGATTATAACATTTGGATTGTAAAAGTGTTTAGATTTCAAATGGCTCCCGGCATGTAATATTGGATACGTACAGGTCAAGCGAGACGGCACCGTCTAACACCAGCTCATTAGTCAATCAGGATAATTATGTTCGTATATGTACGTATTGACATCTGCGGACGAGACGATCAGATCTCGAGGTGTGCGGCGGCGGCGGGCGCGGGTTAACGTTCGGTTGGCGCGAGCGCTTGTCGCGCTAAATTGGCGCGGCTCCCGTCTTACCCGCACTATGATTTAGGAATATTAAAGTGCGGCCTACGCCGCGCGTAATTGTACGACACGCGGCGGCGACGCCACATCACGGCGGCGAGATAAATGGACGTCATTTTCGACCGTACCGGACGAATTTAAAGTTGAATATCGAACGAGGGCGAGTTCCCTTCGCGTCCGCCGCTGCGACGCCGAGTGTGAGGACCGGATCGAGGAGATTACGCTTAAAGGAAAACGCCACCGATCGGCCGCAGTTATATCGCAAATCATTGTCATTATCGTCGTGTATTCTATTATCGATGGTTCTGCGATGTGAGGTCTCTTATCTCGACGGCCCCGACCGCCGCTATCGACTTCTGTATGATGATTGGTCCCTGAGTATGGAAGCAATTTATTATAAAGATGCGAAAAAAACCTCATCCGGGGTATTCGCTGAGTGACACGGTTGTAGTAAATCAATCTACCTATCTAAGCTTGATTGTAATGATAAATTATGTTTCGTATCGACAGCAAACAGTTTCTTACCTGCAATGAAAGTATACTCAGTCATGAGTACGTACTCAACTCGAAGCAAATTAATAATTGATTAACTTCAGTGTCAATAGTATCCGACCGATCCATGCAGTATGCAGGATCTTTACCCATTCACGATTTACTAAATGCCTACCCTTAAATATGAGAAATAAAATATATACAATTATGTTTTTAAATATAAAAGAACGCCATCTGTATGTCAATAACAAAAACATGTATTTGAAAGTTCCAGAATTTTATAACTATAATATATATGAAAATAAAAAATTGTGACATTCAGATGTGTACGAGTATAACTGGCCGCGCTCACACTACCCACAATAATTTATACGCCTGCCTTTGAGTTCACTCGGACAAACATACTAGGTACCCATTAGCACAGTGCGGAATGGCGTTCTTGCATTTCAGTGGACATTCATAACATTTTACACTGTGTATGTAATTCTTTGAATGCTTTGATGAAAAACATATTTACTATGTTTCACACGTTTGGGCCCTGGTAATACCTGCAAGCAGTATCAAGGCAAGGCGCAAGACCGTTCCTTCTCGGAGAAACTACAATGTACCTTCATCTACACATTTTGACTTATTTAGAATCGTTGACCATTCAGCTCAGAATTTGTAACACTGCACAATATTTGATATTAAAGCATAATTTGTCGAGAATGTTCTGTGCGCGTTAAACTATTTTAATAAATACTATCTCCCCAAATATCGCGTGGTACGCAACAGTGACACATGAGCTGGAAACAGTCTCCCTCGATGTATGGCTTTCGACAGAGTCGGGCACGCTAGCCTGTTAAGCTAGCTTCCAGCTTGCGGTATTTCCTCTAGCCCTATCGGCTAGATAAAGGACTTTCTAAGCGATCGGTTTCTCCGAGTTGTCGTCGATGGTTGTTCATCTCAATCGAAGATAACGAATGCTGGGTCTCCTCAGGGTCGTTCTCTCCGGCATTCTATTCTTGCTCCACATTAATGATCTCCTCAAGCTCGGTATCCATACGTTTGCAAAATACAGCACGGCAGTGGAAAGATACCTACCGAGTGTTTGGACCAGTAAGGACGAAATACAGTCCAAAAGAGAGGCCGTGGTAAAACGTATGAATCTCACTCTTCGGGCAGTGTCCGAATGGCGTGATGCTAAGCTACTGAATCCGATGCCACAAAAACGCAGACGTGTCTGTTCTCTGCCAAGAGGAGCGCGTTCACCTTGGCTCCTACTTTCCAAAATATATCCTTGGAATGCACTGAACGTCTTCAATTGTTGGGAGTTGAAATTTCATCAAACCTCAACTTTTAGTCGGTTCATCGAGACAAAGTTAAAACAGCTGCAAGGAAACTCGGGGTCCTTGTGTCCTTGAAACAACTTTTAACCATGTACAAAGCTCGGGTCCGCTCGTGTGTGAAGTACCACTGTCATTATTTGCACTTGTTGAAGAGACTCATTATTGACCCAGATCTGGTTGAAACTAATCCTCAAAACCTTGACCACAGGCGCAGGGTTGCCAACCTCACAGCCTTCTATAGGATGCATTTTGGAGAGAGTGCGCAAGAATTGTACGAAACAATTCCCCCAGTGCTGTTTCTCCATCGAACAACCCGACGTACGGCGAATATCCATCCTCATGACGTGAACATCCCGTCTGTGCGGCCGTAGGGATTTGCATTGTCTTTCGTGATGCGCACTGCAAGTGACTGAAACATCTTACCCGCGTCAGCGGTACATATAAAGTTGGAGTCTTCAAGAGAAGGAGAGACATCATCACCACTTACCATCAGGTGGTATTGTTGTCAATTATTGACTTATTTTCTGTAAAAAAAAACTGCAAATGTTTGTGTTTGTAATAAAAACGACGTGACATACGACACATTACGAGACAAACGGTGCTTCGAAGTAGCGTCTTTGGCTGCAGTAGCAGGGAGCAACGACAAGAGCGGTCGCGTTGGGGTCAATGATAGAAGGAGCAGTTTGCACCCCATGTTTATATTCCACTTTTGTAGCATCCGCGGCAGGCATTTGTAGCATTAGTGGGCTGCAGTGCAACTGAATCGGCAACTATTCACCTCTCACCCCTTCCATAGGTACCAACAAGAAATTTGCAATCGCGCGCTATAGCACCGCATCTGCAGTATAAAATATGTTTAATTGGTTATTATATCGACGGAGGCATTCGAGGCCACGAACACTGTGCCGTATCGTACTACATGCTGGTTATTCATATTATGGAAGTTGCCAGGGTTATGTTACTCCGGCGTGTCGCAGCCTGACAAACGCACTCGATGAAATATAACGTACGATGTGCAAAAAAAGTTATCAATCTTAAGTTAATGTTAAACTATTCAACGATGATATTATTAATATGAATCCCGAAATTAATTAACTAAACTAAAAAAACTATTTAAAAAAATAAGACAAATATTACATTTAATTACTTTTTCTACAGAGAATAAGTAATAAAAAAAATTGGTAAGTCATCACCATAAATGATTATATTAAAAGTACTCGTTATTCAGTTAAAAAAATGCCTCAACTTATCGTTAAGAAAATGCTTTGCTCGTTAATAATTGAACTCAACGTTAAAATTCATATGTCAGCCGCGATTAAATACTAGAGCTAGTCACCCGAACCACGTGATATTAAAAACATTATTAAACGCTTACATGCCACATGCTGCATGCCACACGCCACATGCTGCATGCTATCACAATACTAAATTTTGCACAATCTTTCGTTTCGTCGATTGTCTGGGCGTCAACACGACGTCGTCGTCGCCGTACCTCCACCCACTGCACGGAAACTAAATGCACACCTTATATTTACAAGTGAGTGTGTGATGAACACTACCTAATTAATATTACAAGATATAATTCAAAGTCCAAAAATATTTGCAATTCCTTTTCCAATTTTTTTTAAACTGTTGCCCACTAAGCTACACTATCTTTTTCCGCTTTCCTTTCGATTCCGGAACATATTGGTAACTATAGTAATTGACTCGGAACTCGATTGTATAATATGTTGTTTATAAACGATACATACAAGTACATAGCATATATATACTATATAGTTAGCAAGAATTTCCATGAACAATTAAAATTAAAATTTAGGAGTAAACGTGTTTTATGCGATCGCTACACGATCGATACCGCAGGACGGCGCGCGGCGCGCACGGCCGAGTGTTTGTGTAGAAACTGATTGGAATTATAAAATTGGCGGCGGAATGCGGCGGAATGCGGCCGTCATCGGCGACGGCTCTCCGAACTAAAAACACGAAGTCTATACCGGAGTAACTCCACAGGAATGTCATACGTCTTTAATTAACGCAACTACACGGATGTTTAAAATGATATACCTAACGTGACTTTATATCGATTAATAAATCAACTCGAAGATCGCGTAGCCCGCTCTGTGATGCGCCTGCCTGCCGCACGAGGAGTCTCAGCTTCCATTCCCGACCGTGGCAGATATATGTACGTTTGGTCTCAGTTCGAGGATGTTTGAAACCATGCCGTGTATTGTCGTCCAAAGTGGGGATGTGAGTGTGTGTTATAGACAGTAGATAGTTTTAGATAGTAACAACGCGGGCTAGGTACCTACATACATATTTATACATATTACGCATACTAATAAATTTCAATGTTAACGCTAGGCATTAAAAACTGTTATAGTTTAACTACTATCAAGACGGTAACAGTACAAAATATATTTCATATTTTCGGAATAACAGAAATGTAAAATTATGGGATGTTCACACTGGTCTGTGCTCATTGGATCGGTCAATCATGTATCTACTTTTTACAACATTACTTACTTTTTATAATGTCACGTAAACACTGCGACACTGTCATATGTTTGGTTCATGCTACTGTACCTACATCCATTTCGGTATCACGAGGTCGGACGTCGCCGCCGGAGACCGGCTGCCGCGCACCTTTGCACGAAATTACCACGTCGTTTTGTGCAGACTGCGCCGATTTATGTACCGACCATAATAGCCTTCAAATTGCCCAAAATATGGCGCAGTTTAACCCCGACCGCCCGACCGCCCGACCGCCGACCGCCCGACCGCCCGACCGATCGAAGCCCAATCTCTCCGTGTATTGCAAATACACGTAAATTATAAAGTTTATCATAATAACGATAATTTATGTTACTATGCGAGAATGCTCGCTTTGTGTTTACTGATTTTTATAATATATATATAACAATAGTTTTTTTTAGTTTAGCGAAATAGAAACTTATTTATTAATTTATTATAATAGGTACAACTAAAAACATCCACATTAACTCCCACACCCTCTCCAGCGGGTGCGGGCCCAGATCACGATTCATCATGTAATTAATTAATATGCCAAGTACGCGCTCCGTCCACATCGGTCAGACGGAAAGATAAACAAAAAATACAATTAAACACGTTTTTACCTCTATCTTGGTAACAAAGCCTGCCGATAAATATTGAATGACCAGATTAACCCCGTTACAGCTTTATTGTAAGTACACGTGAAATTTAAGTGTTATTCAGTAAAACAGAATTACCACCAACGGTATACACGTCGCGCTGACGTGACGGCTGACGTCACAATTATATGATAGAAAAACTGCAGATGCATATGGATGGACCATCCTGCCTACTCTCGGTCGATGCAGATGAGAGAATGCATTTGGACCGACAACGCGATGACGTAATCTATACTAATATTATAAGGACAGAGTTTGAATTTTGTGAATTTGTGTATATGCGGACTGTAACATTCGAAACCACGGCAACAATTTAAAAAACTTTTACTATTTGAGAGGTACATTAGTCCGGGTGGACACGGGCTATACGTTCAGTGTACGTGTGGGTACTAGGTAATTGTGGACCCGAACCAAGTCGGGACAGGCCGCTCGTGATGAACACGTCTCCTAATGGCCAGTGAGTAAATTTGTTAGCCGTTTACAGTGTAATAGTTCCTGTAAAAGGTAAAAAAGTAACTGAGACATACGTACGGTACGTACGAAAGCACATATTTATGTAACTTATTTAGTTGAACAAAAACATGTAAAATTTTCTTAAACAAATTGTTTTTAAATCAAATAATGAAATATTAAATATAAGACAAAAACAATATTTTTGGAAGTAACACCCATTTAGCAACTTACGCAGTTAGCGCGGTAGGTGAATCTATTTATGTTGTAAGAAAAATAAAATGAATCACAACAACATGGCTAGTTTATTTTTCTTACTTTTATAGAATTATTTATATAGTGTTTCTCGTGAAATACCTATGTTATCTAGAAGTTAAGGTAAAGCTAGCTTCTGAAACCCCGAACAGGGCGGAGAAACACTTCACTTTGAGTCTTGTGCTTATGCTTTACAAAGGACAAGTTTGTCGAGATTTGCTCGATCATTTTTGCCGTGTGCATGCAAATTGTTTAACGAAATTCCTACTGCGGTAATTTCTTCTAAAAAGGTGTAAAATAAGGGAAAACTTATAACAACTGGGGATATCAAAGTGATATTTGTGTTCCAAGAAAGCTATTGTAATTATTTGTAAATAAAACACCCGAGGATCATCATGACGAAATGACGAAGACAAACCTGTAGCTTAGCCGTTCGAGACGCCACCCGCCGAAATTTCCCGTTTCTCATTCCCATCACATTATGCTGCAACAAATGTTTGTTAAGAAACTTTGATCGCTTGTAATGTTTCATTCGCGAAAATATTCGTGTCACTAATAGTACTGTACTGAGATCGACGACCATACAATAATAGGAACTTAAATATTTTTGCCTGCTTAATTTATATAATGAACGATGACAACAGTCTCCGTGACGATCACATACCATTAAATTTGTTTACGAATCTCAAGAATAATGAAACTTGCTTTCGAACATAAAACCGGCAGGTGTGTGTGGATGATACAGGAGAAGACGCCTCGCGCGTCACGGTCGTCTGTGATTTGTACCGATTTACCTGATACGAGCGAATCTAAGGTTGCCGCAAATGTACGGTCCGTTCCACTTACGTACCGTCGTGCTGCACCGACTCTGACAATAGACTATGTTTGATACTCAACTATTATTAGGCGCTAAACCTAAGTGAAGAGAGATTACGCATTACTGAATAAATTACGCATCAGCTTTTTGCAGCGACGCACCTCGGTATACTTTTATAAGTAATCTGTTAATAATATATCTGTAAAATGCAGATAATCTTGTAGTGAATTTTGTTTGCTTATTTCCTTTTCTCCTCGCTGTATTTTTTCATAGAGGTATTATAAACAGAGCAGGGAAGCCAGGCTTCCAACTGTCCTTCGGTTAAAAAGAGAGAGAAGATTTCGATACCTTCTCTATCTATCTCTTCTCGCGCATGTGCAATTAGCGAGAAAAGTGAGCATAATAGAACGATTCGACGGTTTGTTGTTGTGATTGAATTTCTGCGGTTGACAATGTATATATAAAATGACAAAAACGTGCGTAATTTGTAATTTTTTTTGATTTTATTATTTGAAAAACAAGCTGTTCTTCAATACGTATGCGTTAGTAGCGAGAGACAGATAGGGTACCGCAATCTTATTTCTCTTTCTAACCGTCGGACGTTTCCGCTTACAGGCAGCCGTATGTCTCCTCTACTGTATGTATATATGTATATCTATCTATGATTATTTTATTTCACTTATTGACAAAGAGCATAGATAATCAATGTAAACGAACAATTCTTATATCTTGTTACATACAGTATTATACACATAGAAATAAATATAGTTCGGACTGATTAAAAACGACTTCTGCCATCTGAATTGTGATCTCGGTGCTCCCGAGTGGAAGGCTTTATGTCAAACCACCATATATACTAAATGAGATGTACCTATTTGAAAACAATACTAAACTGTAAATTATTCAATTTTGCTTGAAAACATCATCATCATTACACTAGTAGTGCTTGTGTCGGGGAGCAGGAGAGCCGTGTGGCGCGGCGGCGAGCGGCGCGGCAGCGCGCGGCGGAGCGCTCGGGGCGCCCGGGG
>PDGT01000091.1:1197798-1208548 GCA_003671415.1 Megathymus violae
CCCGCCACGGCAATTACGCTATTAAAAAAATAATATCCGCAACTCTTTGTTTTGCGGCCGGCGGTTTTATTTATTATTTATGGTCTTAATTACCGGCGCGTACGTAGCGCCATATTTCATGACGCGCAAACTCCCACTTTAATAGGCTTTCGGCTGTGCATCGCGCTTTAATTATCCGATGCGTGTGCACTAGCTGGCCGGTGATTCTTTTCCGTAAGCCTTGCTAAACCAAAAATCTTCAATACCTACTGATTCTTCTTCAGAAATGCGTACACTCCACGATATTACTAAGTCAAGAACATTACCGCCCATATATAATGGATATCTTATAAAAGTAATTACTATATCGCGGTCTGAATACTACCGGTGGCGAGCTGCGACCCGTATTAGTAGCACACATCACAAACAGAAATATTGGCATTGTTCGATACAATATTGTTAGTAATTTGGTATTTATAAAAAAAATACGTACAAACAGAATGGTGATACACACAAACGTGAAACAAGGTGAAATAGGCATAATTTTTGTTACGTCGTGATATCATCTTCAAAAGGTTCAACGTTGTTTTGTGGGGCTTGGAGTTCGTTTTTACTATAGGATTCCTAAGTAGATACGTAAGTTAGCCATTGGAACTTTTAAGCGACGCATCTTATAGGTAAAGGATATTATAGTATAGAATAATATATTAATGACAAGGACGCCTGGAAATAATAGTGTCGAAACCAGCTCCGCGCGGGTTGTTTTAAAAGATGTGCTTTAGAATTTGAGTTTAAAGTTATGCGCGTCATTTTTTGCTTCTACTGCTTTGGAAAAGATGCTTTAACATTGATGAGATTAATCGACAAAAGAAATCCTCAGCACGTATTTTAAAACAACACATGGCAATTACAAAGTAAGTTTTAACTGGTTCCAGCACTGTTATTTCCAGGCGTCCTTGTCAATCATATATTCGTCTATACCATCACATATATTAATCTTTACCTATAAACTTTGCTTTAAAGTATCGCTTAAAAATTCCAATGGGTAACTCACGTATCAACTTTAGAACCTTATTATAAAAACGAACTCCAAGCCACATAATAGAACGCTAAACCTTTTGGAAACGACATGAAGACGTACCAACTTATGCCTATTTCTTTGTTTACGCTTGCGTGTATCATTTTTCTGCTTATACGTATTATTTTTATAAATACTAAATTACTATATGCAAAGTGACGTGACATCTGTTAAGAGGAGGGAATGGCGGACAGTCACCGCCAAGCACCTATATAAGACGATGAGCGCTTGTCTGGAGACCTTTAGCGCCCCCTTTCCCTAAAGGGGGTCGTATCAGATAACGGCTTAGAGGCCTCCAGGCCAAAGCCAACCTCGGGTGGTGTTTAGTGGGTAAGCCCCTAGGTTTTTTCGGGAGTCCCACATAACCAGCGCAGCCGGCTGCGCTGGTATGCTATGAGCATTCACCACCCCCCTCCCCCGCTTTCCGGAGGGTAGCCCTATCTCCTTGTCTGGGCGCAAAAAAAAAAGTCTGGAGACACTTATATTTGTGGTGAACGTGTTTAGGGGAAACTCTGCCCGTTTGAATAGTCAATTCTGTTTCGTTTATATTTGTTTAGAATTTATTTACAACAGTTTGCTTGATTTTCTATTTCGTAATTTATAAATTTCACCATTTAAAATACTCGTGATCTTATTGAAGTTTTTATTTTTATTGATTTAGTCTCGTTCTGCTAAGAATATATATATAGACTGGCTTACGGTGTGTACACCTACTATTTCTTTAAATTTTTCCCTTCATGACTCACGCGACTTTAATCTGTATATAGTTCTGATCCAAATGTCCACTGATTTACCCCACATTAGGATACCGTAAGACATAACACTATGAAATTAGGCAAAATATACAAGTCTAGCTGTCTCTACATCAGTAATCAGTCTTATCTTCCTAATGGCGTAAACAGACCTAAGTTTACCTGTGAGAACCGACATATGGGCGCCCCACTAAAGCTTACTTTCTAAGGTGACACATAAATAAACTGTGAATTGTTCCAGTAAAAGGTTTCATCATTTAATTTAAGAATTTTACCTATTTTCTACAAATTTGGTAGTGGAAACTCTATGATATTAACTTTTTACCTAAATCTAAATTGTTTATAGGAAACCGATGCAATACATGTTTAAAATACATATACTACCACACAGACGCACTCCACAAACTTTTTAATCCTTTGCAATTACCACATAACAAACTGTATTAACATTAAATTCCCAAGAACAGAAAAGCGAATAGGCTGTTTAATCACTTCTATTCGCTTCTAGACGTGGTCTTCGGACCTGAAACTTTAGTGTCGGAGTGTCTGTATCCTATATGTACCATAATCTAGTTGTGTTACCAGCACAAAGCACTTCAAAGTACGTCAAAGTATAGCCTAGCTATTGTAATGTTTATGAAAGATATTGATTAATTTTATCACAAAAAGTGTCAGGTTCACGGATTTATTTATTTTTTAATATCCATGCAAGCATTAATTTTCACACTATTTAATCTGTGATATGTTTAATTATTTTAATTCGATTAAAGTGCCACGTCACTATATCATCGTGAAATATTTTTAAATCATGCGATTTGATAATTTTTATAAGTCTGAGCTATTATTACGATATGCATTGGTGTTATTATGAAAATAAACATAATTACTATAATCTTAACGGTACTATATTCAATACGGTACATATTATAATATTGAATACTTAAGAATTTCATAAGTTTCGTGAAGCCAAACAATTATTTACAACTTTTCTCAATATCAGAGAAATATACTTTACATTAACAAAAAATAAAAGTGTGTGAGTCAGCTCCGACGCACGACTGGAGTTTAATCCTAAAGTACAAATGTCTCTTAGTGATACATATGTACCTTATATAAACAGTATCGTATATACATACATATAATTTTTTTTTTTTTATGGAAAACTTACAGGTTGAGAAGCTAATTACAAAGTTTTCACGAATATACATAAGATTATATAATATTAAAGAGAATCGGTAGTTACAAAAATAACAACAGTAACAAACAAAAGGTAGGGTCTTAGAGTTCAAGGTGATACATGTATACAATATAATACCAAGAAAGACTATGAAAATTATAATAGTGTTTTTCTGATACTAAATACCATAATATAAGAAATACAATTTAGGTTTCATTTCGGTTACACATTTATGTTACTTATAATTACAAAAAAAGAATTTAAACTAATGGTTTGCCATAACTTTGACACGCTCATGTTGAATAAGTCATTATCATATTCCCGGGCGACAATATTGTAAGTACAGTGTACTTACAGGCTGTATACAAGCTATCGTGTATATATATCACATGAGTTTGGCGTAAAAGGCGCGCAAGGGAGGTGAGCACATAATCGTAATGCATATTAGTCAACACTCGACCAAATTTCACTACTCATCAATTTTCCATTCCGGGGGCCTTATACGTAAACGTAACGTCTTAAGGAGTAAACTCAAACTATTAAAAACTATATTAATTAGCATAAACATTATGTCTGTTTGCTTAATAATCACAATAACCCGCAATATTAATAGTCACAATATGCAGTAAATCCCTCGTAATGGATTATGATAATTAGATAAAAAAATATTGTTAGAAAATTATATAAACATATAGTTTATTAAATAAACATTATCATTCTTTTAGAAAAACAAAACAATATATTTATACTTTAATCTTGGACTTGACTTCATAACAAATGATTATTTCAGGTGTTGCTTAATGTTTTTCTCCAGTTATCATTAATATATATATCACCGTAAGGTCCAGAGCCCGCACGCGCACCGGCCGCCGTGTAATGTTGTATGGAGATTAGCTTGAATGAGAAGACACGTTGTATGGACGTTTCGATTATTGATACTAATTTATAAAGCATAGCTGAGGTAAACACGCTGAATCGTATTGAAGATACTGAATAAAAAAGCTATACGTATGTAAAAAACTATACTAATGTAATAAAGGTACGGTGTTATTATAAGTGCAAATTATATTTTTTTCAGTTAGCGGTCGACGACGCCGTGGCGCAACATCACTGGGGATGTGCTACTTAGACGGAGGCAGTAGGTCCGATCTAGGCAGCTACCTACACGCGGAGCGGTCTGACGACAGTTACGAGCGCACGTTCGAAAACTTTCAATTTGGAGATTGCATCTCGGCGGGCGCGCCGCACGGTCGGTACACGGTCGGTACACGGCCGGCGCGGTGCGCGGCGTCCTGATTGCGTATGCGCCGCGGCCGCGGGCGCAAGCAGAATCACAATCGACACTCGCGGTAATAACTCGTCGAACGTCGCGGCACGGAATCGACAAGTAGACGGCTCGGGCGTGTGCGACCCGCTCTTTGTTAGAAAACCTTGGCCGCGAAGGTCGTAACTATTTCTGGTTATGCAGTCATGGTGTTGTACGCGCGGGCACCCTCATAAGTTTGGCGATCAATTGTACCTACTTAGTGCGATTCGAGACGTCAAAGGATCGATTCATGATCATAACGCTATTAAACACACAACTCTGCGGATGGTATAATTTTTTTTGTAATTTTTTCTTATTTAAAAGAAAAGCGATATAAATATACCTATTTTAAAATAAGTAATTTTACCTACACTCATACAACTATACAAATTACAATACAGTAGCGACCACAAAACGTTATAATGTTTCGATATGCATGTGTGGAATGACCGCTTTTTGTGCTTCGTAACTGTTGCGAACGAGTTCCGTTATAAATAAAGAGATATATGTTTTAATGGCTAATACCTTGAATTGCAATATGCTCATTAAATTGACTGGCAACAATGTAGGTGAGTACTTTATAAGTATGGATCGTGCCATCTGTTCCTTGAAGTAAAAAATTAATGATAGTAGGCAAGCCAGAGCGTAAAATATTCATGCAATCCATGAAAACGTTACGCCAGCGTCGCCATTATTCAGATGCGATCGCTCGCGTCAATCATTGCTGGCTTCGGACCCGAAATCCATCACCGTTCGGCCGCCGCGCCGCACGGCCGCCGCGCGACACTGAGTCGTATCCTCAGACGATAAGGCGACGGTTTAAATAGTCGAGCTTTTCACATTTTTTGGGCGACTGAACGCACGCACGGGGACTGAAGACAATAATATTTAATAGTTCCATAGTAATGAGCGGCGGCCGGTGGAGACTGCATCTAAATTCATTTATTTAAATTTATTACGATTGGCACCCAATAAACCCATGTTCACACTTAACTATTCCGTCGCCTATTTTGTGTACTGGCGAATATATTATAGTTTTTTGGTTTACCGTATGGATGTGAAGCAATTTAAAAAATTTGACTAGTTCCAATATTTAGATTTATTTTTTTGTAATAATATTCTGTAAATGTCTTTTAGATATAAACGTAACAAAAATCAATATCAATGGTCGCAATAACCTACCGATATAAATTACATGTTGAGTTGACAGGCCACCCTACCCGTTCGTCCTGTATTGCATCATCCCTAGGTATATCACACGTCGGGAATACGCTTGAAAGGATAAAATTATTTTCATTATATATGTAAATATACATACATTATATAAACTACATAAATAACTAGTCATCAAATACAATAGGGTGACCGTGAACGCACCGGCAGTAAAGAAACGTCAACAACATGGGTTATGCCGGCCATGAACGAGCTGCAGGACCAGTGCTCAACCATTTTTGTTACTTTTATCGCTTTTGTAAATTACTAGTTTTGGGTGTTTTTGAAGCAGAGGTTTATCTATTTATTTAACTTTATCTTCTTTAAGTTCGGATTGTAATACTTACGATTCCTACAAAATATTAATATATATGCATGCGTGCGATCACGTTCCAGATACAAACGGCGTGCGACAACCTTGCGCAGGCGCAGTGGACGCCGCGACTCGGCGCGGGCGGCGGGCGGAGCGCCACGCGACCGGATGCGCTAAATAATTCATTAATTTGCGTCCATCGTTCAGAGTGCGTTCGGATCTGTTTTTTGCACCTAACATTTACATTTCTACATTACAATACAATGCTAATGCATGCCGGGTGGCTGCAAAAACCATGACAATTTAAGGTGACATCTAACGGCTACTCGGTGAACTAATCGAGGTAAACTTTAAGCGTGTTGAAGCTTTAATTCTACGTTTAGTCGTCAGATAACTGGATGATCAGCGGCTTTTTAATTGACTTATTTTTGTCGCTTCTCTATTTACCTATGTACCTACTATTTGTTATAAACTACAGCGTTTTGTGAAATACAGTAAAAATTTTTTGTAACGTATTTTATTTTTGCTATAATTCGCTCTTGTAAACTGAACCGATAAAATCGACGTTTTACCAATTGTGTGCCTCGTACTTTTATAAGAGTCTCTGAAAGTTGACGTAGTTTCTTGGTTAATACACTTTTTTATCTTGTTCCAATTATTTCCAAAGCTGTCCAGGAGTATATCACTTCTGAAGCAATATTATTGCTGGTTTATTTTATTTTTTAACCGACTACAAAAAAGAGGAGGTTTCATGTGTCGTCATAAGCTGTATTAATTTAGACATGTTTCAAAACAGCGTATAAGGATAATTTTATGTAGACTTTCAAGAAACTTAATCGAACGCTAAATATACGTTAAACGTGGGCGCTACTATTATTAGTAGCAGCTCTTGACAAAAGCTAAACCTAACGTACACATTAATTCATATCTGATGGTGTGATGATGGGATGGTGGTGATGGGAACAACCAGCTGCAGTAATTTTCACTACGAACTTACACTGAAATATTACAATTTAAAAAAATATATTATTTGTATTGAAATGCATTCGCAGTAATGTTCAACTTCCGCACGTGTCAACTGAGGCGGTAGGTACACCTAATCATTGTGTACGGTGGTTCTTTTGTTTTCTTTTAATGTTTTACTTTGCGAACTTAGATATATGACCGATGGACCACGCCAAGGTACGTAAATTCGTATTTAATTCTCAGCAGTGAACCATGAATATATAGTAATAGTAATAACAAGGGATCGAGGTTTGTTACCTCTGTCTAATAACCGGAAGCTTCGTCAAAAGGTTTCTACACAAAGCACATAACAAAAATTTCAAATGGTATCCTAAACGTTTTCCCAGCCGCGTTCGCCGCGAGCCAGGAAACCACGTCGCGTACGTGTCTGGCTCGACGCTCGACGCTCAACGCCGCGCGCATCGCCGCTCAGCTAGCGCGGTGATGCGCGCGGCACCGACACTCTTGATATTTGGAGTTAGACCGATATATTACATGGGTATAAATAAAAATATATTTATACATCACCGTTCTCCACGTGTCTTCGTTTTGTGCTCTACTGTTTTGTAAAGTTGAGGTACTTGCTCTTTGGAGATGCGTAACAGCCTCCGTGGACAAAACGGAGAGGAGTCTGCACGTAATTAATTCAATTTCTCATTTCGCATTTCTCATTCAATTAACTTCAGCTCTCAGTAAATGAACACGAGCTATCTTATGTGTAACGGACAATATCAACTTTAACTATTATTTATTTCCTTATCAAGTAAAACATTCAAAAACAGTATTTACCACTGTTGTTTGCCTTTCAGTATAACTAATAAAGTAGCTCGCTAACTATTCTACAATACCAAAAATGTCGAAACACCTTCTAACCGAGGTGCGTCTTATCGGTCCTGAAACCACAGACAGGGCGCGGAGCCGCGGCGTCGAGTGTCATTACCTGTACAGATAACTTTGCAGGATAATTATGTGGACGGATGCTCAAGGTTGCTATCGCCACTTAACACTCTCGAATCCTATACTACTTCGATGCTCGTATTGATTAAAACCGTAAATAACCTATACGTTAAATATTATATTCCTATATATTTAAGTGGTATTTACGATCAAGACCCGGCAGGCGTAGTGTGCGCCTCGTGAGTGCGCACGCGCAGCGACGTGAAGTTACCTTTGCCTTGGCACGCTGGTTCTTCATAAGTTTCCTGTGCTTTATGATAGGAAAGAACTTACAATTCCAAAATCGTACATTTTAATCAGTTAATGACCAATTTTTAAGTGATTAAAATTTTTACCTGGTTTTGACACCGGGTGTCCTCTCAGAACGAGGAGGATTTTAGCTACACTCCACAAACGTAGCCAGATAAAATGGTAAGTTTCGTAGACCTTTGAGTTCTTTATCGATAAATATTCAAATATTCAAGTATTCTCAAGTTGTCTTCTTCTAGCAAAAGTAAACGTTTATTTAGTTGTAGATCTGCTACCAAAAAAATTAGAGACTGTCGAAGTCTAATTAAAATCACTTGCCTTCTCTAACATGGCAAATAAGAAGGACCACAATGAATACAGCTTCTAGTGTAGAAGCGTCATTGACGTGTTGCCGGATAAGTGATGAACCCTCCGCTTAAATGGCTTTGAATACGACCTTATTCCTTCGAAACGGAACCACATAAATACCAGATAAGTCAGGTAATAGCATCAGGTATTATCTACTTTGCAAAAATCTATAGTTTTTATAGTAGTGTTTGTTACAGTGTTAATAATCGAAGTTTTCGGTTAACAGTCTCACCCTGATGAATCTCCGTCTCGGGACGATACAAGTCGGTGGTACGTTGGTGATGCTAGTAGGTATATGTGTTGCTAAATAAGTACTATTAACATATGTTGGTTTGTGAGACATAGGAAGATGTTACGGTCTAAATCTATACCATCATACTTCGTCTTCGCTGATTTTTGCATAATACATTAAACTTTTTACGGCTAACTTTATTTCCAACTAGGCACACTAATATTTAAAAAACAATCAATTAGTACAATTAAGATTGTCCTGGGTTGTAGAAAAACTAAACTAACGCCGTAGCTTCTGTATAATTATGAATCATCACTAAGCCACTACATCCCGCAGTATGCCATCGGGACTACTCTATATTGTTATGTGTATATGTATATGAGGAACAATAACTCGTTTGTCAATATTGACAATATACAGAGCGGTGTGTTTGTGAGAAGCAGGTTCTGTCGGCGGCAACTCGCTCTCAAATATCGACCGTCCTTTGACAAGACAGTGTCAGTCATCAAAGGGACAGAATGTATCGTTGGGGTCTCGCACAAAAATGCATGCTCGATAGAAATGCGATGTTCAGCAAAATCGCTGCGCATACGTTACGCATAACGATCCGGTGAATATTGCGAGTCTGAAAAGCACGCCGCACGAGAACAATAGCATTAATCCAAAGGTTGCAAATAAGTAATGGATAGCTTTGGTAAATTTTAATAACATTAATTTCTTATTCGCTTTCGGCTGGTTTAGAGAACTGATTGAATGAATCAAATAATATTTATTGGGAGTGGGTTTTTATAAACGCTTTTCGAATGTTAAAGTACGCCATCACTTCAACAAATCCCTACCGTGAGTGGTAGGTACACAGCTAGCTACCCATGAATGAGCCTCTAGTTTTGCTAAATCTGAAATTTTGTATAATCAGTTTAGCCTTATTGCTTTTTATTTTGTTAATTGCCAACAAACGAGAAGACGAGCCACCCGATGGTGAGTGATCACCGTAGCCCGTGGACATCAACAAGACCAAAGAAATGAGAAGTAGAAAGAAAGTACTGGATGAGTCGTTTGGCGAATGACTCAAACAGCAGGGTGGCAACTAGCCAAGCAGGCTTCACATAAAGATAATAATACCAGTAATAATATTAATGACTTAATAATAATACTGACAAAATTATGCTTACGCGAAGCCCTACCACCAAGCAGGCTGGCTTCCGTCGCCTCTTACGACATTCTAGGCCGCTCCAATTCGGCCATAATAGTAAATCATTGTGGAAATCGCGCTTCTTAATAATACTATTACAATATGTTTTAACGTCACACATTATCAGAATCGGTAGTACAACTCGATGAAATGTGAAGGACGTATCTTGGAACTAATAGCTAACAGATAATCTATAAAAATAAATAATTTATACCATAAGGAGAAAGCTGACTGTAATGTCCCTATACTGGAAAATTATACATCGACGCCGGAAAGCAATCTTGTCGTATGTCGAAAAAAGCAACTTTACACCAGAGACAATAAACAATTTAAAAATTCATAACTTGTGAACTAAAACATTTAGGTTGACCATTTTTTGTAACAATTTAATTTTTTACTAAAACCTTATTTTTCCAATCGATTGAATCATTCTAAGATTCGTGTAATGGGTTTTATTACTAGATACAGCAATTGGTTCTTGAATTATAAACAGCGAATATGCTGTATCTTAAATGTACGAGCTATCACTAATTTGTTCAAATTCACCGGCAGCAAATTTGACGACCCCGTAGCCCAGTTGGTAGTGCCCTGCCTGCCGAGCGTGGGGTCCCGGGTTCGATTTCCAGCCGGGGCAGACATTTATGTGACAGATAAATGTTTGTTCTGGGGTCATGCGTGTTTGTGATGTGATAATTGTGTATGTCCATGCCACCCGCAACACAGGGAATCCTAGTGCGGGGGTGTGAGTGTGTAAACATAATATACATAAACTTATGACCACTAGATAGTTTTAAGTATATCGCACCCCCCACCGAATAATATGATAATGTGGTATTGCGACATTTATCGTTTTATTGCATATACGGTGTTTAATAAATGAATTACACCTTATAAATTTTTTTTGGAATTTTTCTGTAATTATTTGTAAAAGTACAATAATTTCAAGTGCC
>PDGT01000091.1:1217693-1239351 GCA_003671415.1 Megathymus violae
GCCAGTTTTGTCGGTGTCGCCTCCGATCTGACAACTATGCGGCTTGCAATTCATTTGCGACTGAGACACGTTCGCGAGTAACAGCAGTTAGTTAGGTACACACAACTTATTTGTTTAAATTGTTTTGCAGGATAAGTTTTTCTTAGCGAATTAAGTGATCTGTGAACGGTATTTATAGATATGTAATAATAATTTACGTAATATTTTTTCTATATCTACCTCAATAATAAATTTATAATCAAAATTAATCTGTAATCGTGCTACATCACACATCAAAGTCCCGGATGAATCCTCCATAATTGTTCTCAGACGACTGGTACAGATGTCGGAGTCCACCGGCGCACGGCGCCAAAATTCCCGGCGACTATAAAAGACAACGGTGAAGCGACCTCTGCCCGCCGCTACTCACGAACTACCCACAATAGGAGCGACGCTCATTAAGCTCCTCAACTAAAAGCAGACAGCCCCTCAATATAATTGTTAAAGTATAAATATTTTCATTAAAAGAAGATGCAGTTAACCCGACGAATAATAGTTATTGTAGCCGATAAAATTGTAACCAATCTCAAATAAGATACATATTTGAAACTGGTGACAAATGATAACTCGAATGAAAAGCCTATACAATTATAATAACGACGTATACTAAGGGATCTAGGGTTCAATATAGAGGCCCCAACTCAGTAGAAGATGACGCGTGCGCGCCGTGAACACCGCAGTATGCGACGAGCGCTGGTCCGCTGCGAGCCGAGCGAGTACAGGCAGGAGATGGTATCGCGTATGTTGTTATACTATAAATCACCGCTAGATAAGAGCTAACGACCGCGGGCTTCCCTCGATTGTTCCTTTGAGGATTTGTATGCGAGCGTCGCAACCCAGCGGCCGCCGCTCGGATGGCTGGTGGCGGTGATACCCGGGTAAAAGAAACACAGTTCACTTAACGTCCGAGCGTTCGGGACGTGAGAGCGACGGCTGTCCGTTTATCATTCATGACCACCAGATATCATAATACCTGAAAAACATCCTCAACTATGAAAATGGTATGATCTTTTAACTTTACTGTAGCTTTACTATATTATGGTACCCTGATATTTTTTTAGTCACTGTGGTAATTAGCGATGCGCATTGAGATATCTCATCATCCACGTATGGATAACGGTGTTCCTATCGCCGTATGCAGATCGCATCCCAGGTTGCTGATGATTTATAGACGAAGCGAACGACGATACAAATTACCAGCAACAGACTACAGTTTCCGTCTAGTTTAATGCTAGAAATGAATAAATTGGGCTGGTTCAATGAACTATTTACCAGTGATGTACTTCTTAGAAGGCCAAGGGTGGTTTTTCAGATCGACGATGACTCTAGCAATCGTGTTGTAACTTGGTACCCTGAACCTTCGCCTCGCGCGTAACGAGTTGTGTCCATAGAAACAACAATTCGCCTTTCAAGTTCAGACTCCTAACTGAATTACTCACGAAACAAAATGAACCCAATCGGAACAAACATACTGGGCAACGACCCTCTCTCGAAGTCTCGAATGAATGTTAGGAGTCAATGTAAAATGTCTCAGTGTGCCTCCCGATGAGCTATTAAAATGTTTGTCGAAGTCTTTTGTCAATAACATCTTCACTCATTACGTGAGGCCTTCTGTACCGAGACGACATGAGGTTCGCATCGACTTCGAAATGGCCTAAGTCTATTGTGCGGCTCCGTCGGTACGTCCTTACGTCGGAGAGAGACGTAGCTTGAGATACAATGGCAGGAGACAACTCGATAGGGTTGCCCGTCGCTACGCATTCGCAACCTTATTATTGGTATTATTGGTTAGGTTTTATAAACTAAATATATTATCTTATTATATATAAAACTGTTTACACATGCACACAATGTGCATGTGAAGAACATATTAGAGCTAAATGTATGTGCATGCTGAAAAATCCACAATTTTTTTTTTATTGAAATTCAGATAACTTTGTGAAGTAAATTCAGAGTATGAATCAAAATACATGATACAAAAAATAAGCAATGAAATATCAGGTTTTCGATTCCGTAATGAAGTAGTAGAAATAAAACAAACAATAAAATTTATATATTTTTTTTTATTTTTAGACAACCTTCTTAATTATATCCATCAATATTTATTATAGAAATATATACAAAAAGGAAATGTAGTAGGTACTCACTGCAATAAACTGGATAATAAACTGTTGAAGTATCTTACCTCATTATTAATTGTTTTATGTATTTTGCTATTGAGACAATATAAATAACTCAATATATTATCCGAGTGCTGTCGTTTTAATAATACGTACTTCAAAATACTTGTAGTAGTGGCGGTATTCTTTGGGAAAACATCAAACGGTTCGCCAACTCTTAGTGCGGCCTGGTCGTCTTCGGTGTTCGATTACATATGATGTGGGAGCCTTCAAGAGGAAAGTGAATGGGCTTTTATAAATAAATACGTTCAACATCTTCACCATTACTTACCATCAAGTGGGATTGTTATCAAGCATTAATTTATTTTATGTAAGAAAACTAAATTGAAACAGAACTGAACTAACGCTATTCAACGTCAAACTATAATCAAAGAGGTTACTACAAGTTTAATGAAAATCACAATACTCGTCTCGACTACGGACAACCCTACGGACGTACCATCTCACACTTAAAAGCTGTTTAGTCATGTTTGTCGGCTGCGGACCGGACACGCCGCTCACTGTTAGAACGACAGAGTGCAAACACAACAGGTTCCCGGGACGCAACGTAGACAATGGCGGTGACGATCGACTACCGAGTTGATTCACCTCGTTAGCTTCCTAACAGCAAATTTACTTCGACGAGGAATCCTCGCGAACCCCTGGAATATTTATTGCGGCTCGACATCAACATTCGAGAGATCCTTTCATTCAACGCTTCGATCGTTTTTACCGACCCTACAATACACCCGTTCCGAAATGATCCTGCTCGATGAGAACTTCGGTGTGCAAAGCACTTTTTGCGGGATCGCCGTCCGCCTCGTCCACGGAACCGATGTCTAATTACGACCGGGTAAGGCGGCGCATTCTCGAACTCATGAGATCGCCAGAGTGGCGGATGATTTAGAATTCGCAACAATAAGTTTATTGTAACGCAGCGGATGCGATCGTGCGCAGAAAAAATAGCGAGACTGCGGGAACAACGAAATCCCTCAAAAACAAAATCTGTCGATCGTTGAAGGACAGGGCGGACGAGTCGCGTCGATACGTCGATGGGACGTTTAGGGACGTATAAAATACGAAGTCATCGTCTTTTTTGCGCGTTCGGTTTGTGCGCGGCGCGGGCGCGGAATATCAACGAGGCGAGCGCGGCGGAATGCGCTCCGCCTGCGCCCGCGCATAGGGTTACCGCGAAAAAATAGAAAATGCCCAACATGGCCTTACACTGTAATACAAAGAGATTCATTACTTATGTAATTTCACATGTAATAATTATATGTGATTACACGTAGATTACATAAATTTTCGATTAAAAACAAAAATAAATGGTCATAATACTTTCATCTACTTGGCAATCGTTCTTAAATACCTGGCGCTGTAACAGATGCAAGCCCTGCTTCGCGGGTACCGCTGACTCAAATTAGATCGACCGTTCCAACGGATGCAGTCGATGTACCAAAACTCAGTACTTCAGCTTAGCAAGAGTGTCCATGAAGAATTATAACCTTTGTAATGATGATCACGCGGCCGTTCCATACGCCAACTGTAAAATATTCTCACTACTATTCTAAAACGAAAGAAAAGATGCCTGTAATAGTTACTCTCAGCCTTTTCTGGATAGACGGAAGTACTTACAACGTTTCATTAGGAATACTAAGGTCCTGAAGTAAGTATATCTACTTTTAGTACACAGATATTATTTTTTATTTTTATTTAATATTATTAACAGAGTGGCGGTAATCACTTACCGTCTGCTTTATTTTATTTATAGGCCGATATGATATGAATACTTCCTTGTAGACACAGATGGCATCGGCCTATGAGGTTTGATCCAGTTTCGGTATACAATTATACAGTATAAAAGGCGGAAAAAGTCCCACACCTCGGCAGCCCTGCCGGGCGCCGCGGCTGCCGCGAGCGCCTCTCGCGCGTCGCTAGCGCATCGCTGCAATTAAAACCTCCTGGCAGCGGCAGGGCGCGCTTCCCGACGCGACCTCGCCCGGCAAAAACCCCACTCTTGTCCGAGTTTTCGACGCATTTCGCCGTATGATATGTCGTTACGAGGGTGATAATTTCTTTATAAATATTGCTATGTCCGTTTGAACTCCCGGTATGTAATGCCACTGGGATACTTTCGCACTTGGTAATACTTAATAATTGCATTGAAACGAGGGCGGGTCGAGGGACTACTGATTAACAGTATAGTTTGACACAGAACCTACCAGATATCATTGAAGCCGTAGTATAGTTGAGGTTTACGTCGTTGTAAGTTTGGCATTCTTCATAATATAACGGGACTGTCATTATTCTATGTAATTTGTTAAAGAGAACCTAAGCCCCAAGCAAGAGCAATCACCAGCCAACACCACATCGCGCATCCACGTTACCGAATGGAGATTCGCTCCAGCGTCTGCTCCCGCGCCCGCGCCCTCCAGTAACTTATGTGGACGCGCTGTACGCGTCGGCCTGCTCGTCGCTTCTCAAACCTCGTCACAATACGTGCGAGTACATGATTAATTTCTATCATAAGGCTTCGGAAATTCAGTTTTGAATAAAATTTGTTGAGAACATAATATTCTATATTAAGAACAAAAATCAATAATTTATTTTAAATACAACTGACTGATGAAATATGTAATTTCCAAAAGGTCTTATAGGTAATTTTCAAGAATTCCCACTACGGGCCAAAAATAATAAAATAAAATAGTAAAACAAGCTAAAAGCAAATTTGTTGTAAGGCTTTAAATCAAATACAAATTATCAGGCTGATCTCCAGTTCATCAGTTCATTGATGTATTTTTTTTATGTTAATAGCCGACAAACGAGCAGACGAGCCACCTGATGGTAAGTGGTCACCGTCGCCCATGGACATCAGCAAAACCAATGTATCACTGATGCGTTGTCGCCCAGGAAATTAGAAGAAGGTAAAAAAGAAAGAAAGAACTGGCTCTCAAGCCCCCAGCCGGAATACGACGAGTCGTTTGGGGGCTGACTCAAGCAGGAGGGTGGCAGCTAGCCAGGCAGGCTTTACGGAAAGATAATAATACCAGTAATAATATTAATGACTTAATAATAATACTGATAATATAATCCTTACGCGAAGCCCTACCACCAAGCAGGCTGACTTCTGTCGCCTCTTACGACACCCTGTTTTGTCAGCATGGGATTGGGGGGAGTATTCTAGGCCGCCCCAATACTCAATTTTTAGAATTCCGTACATACATTCAAAAATTGGACCATTATAATTACTCGAATGTCTGTTTCTCCATCACACCTCTCTCTCTTCTCTGACAACCTAATGAGGAAAAAGGTGAATTTTGATATATGTGTAGAGTTAAGTGATTCAAGAGTCAAAACAGACCAAATAAATGAATTCGAAATTTTTACATTAACTTTGAAATGCAAATTACCTACTCGTAGAAAACTTTTCTCAGGTGCGCAATATGCCATATCAAATGAAATGGCCTAATCAGGAGCGACATAAACATATATTTGCTTAATTTCAAAGTAAATTGATTATCCATATTCCCAAATTCTGAGCCTAAAAAAAAGTCTACCTTCATTCATAAACTCCCATATTGCCAATATCCGCAAAAACGTCTATTATTCCCGGTTATTAAAAGAAAACTTTGACGAGTGTTGGACCGCAGACCAGAAAACGCACGTCCTCATTAGGCATTCCGCGCTCGTCTATACAATATTTATGTCACTCTGCTGTGTTCTTAGACTCCACCGGCGCCGGTCACCAGTACCCGCCGGCCGCCGACTGCCGGTCGTAACATACTTAGGTACTCATAACTCACTTGAACTACTATATTAGCTCTGACTCGGTCAAAACACCCACTGCTACGTCCATACGGTTATCGTTCTACGTATAGACACACGTGTTGTATCGTTCTCGTTGAATGAATGACGATTGCTGTACATGAGTACCAGTATCCAGCTGTACCGACCGACGGGGTCCACCGTACACTGTTGCGACGCAGGCGCGGGTGGCCGACTGTGAACAGAAACTGAATTAGAAATTTAAATCATCGATGTGATCGTGCAGCGACGTCGCCTCGTTTACGTTGTGGTCATAAATTAAGTTTCGGTAGGTGAGCGTAATTATCACGTCGGCTTCACAGATCGACACAGATCGCTTTTGCAAAGTCGTCCCAAAAATATCAAATTGCGATTTTGTAAACTGTAATTACTCGTATGTTCAATAAATTTTGGTCGCTTTAAAAATATACCTATTATGAAAGTATGAAAAATTAACGGGCCCAAATAAATGAAATTTAAATTTATTCTGCGCGTCTTAAATATCACTGACACATATTAATGCATCGCCGCAGCCGCCTGCGACCGACACGGTGTATGTTCTCGGTGGTTTCACATCACTTGGATACTTGCGGTCGTTCCGTAGAAACTGAGTCGGAATTGTGACCACAGAAGTAATTACGTCAGTTACAAGTTGAACTCGGTGTGTCTGAACGCGGTATGTGTAAGTTTAATCTGCTAGTTCATTTAAAACGTCACACGCAGTCACGTTTGAGACGGACCTCGATTGTTGCCTACCTCCTACTTCAGGTATACGAGGTTTAATAATTATCATATTAGTGAAATGATGGAAATTGTAAATTCAACGTTGAAATAGTTCGGCACCTCGAAGACGGGAGGTCTGACTCACGTTTTGTGGTATCACGCAACAGGATATCTCAGTATGTTTTCGTCTATTTCTATTGAAAATAACCAATTTGAACTAAAACTATTCCTAATTTTGATCATAGTATTAATATTAAATTGTGAATTCTGTTTTGGCGACGCTACCGCCGGGCGACCTAGAACGTTGTCAACCAACGGACACGTACAGACACTCGTTCGTTCGGTGCGCACTTTAAACAGCTGTGGCATATTCATATCACAATACGTGGCACAAAAATACCCATCGCGCACTGTCCGACGCGTACGTGATCTAACTGTAGATGGCGGGCGCCGCCGCCGCACGAGACGCCGCCCGTGACGCCGCCGCCGCCGCCCGAGCTGCGCTGTAATTGTTGCTGTTCAAATTCAAATTCAGAATCATTTAATCATATCCATAGGTATTCTGTAAATACACTTATGAACGTCATTTTTTTTTAACAATGAGGAGAAGAAACGACGAAAGAAACTCCTCAGTACATCTTTTAAACGACACATGGTAATTACAAATGTTTAAACCTGTGCGGAACTGGCTTCGACACTATTATTTCCAGGCATCCTTGTCATTAATGTACTCATGTACACTATAATATCCTTTGAATATAAGTTGTGTTTTAATGCGACGCTTAAAAGTTCCAATGGGCAACTCGTGTATCGACTTAGGCATCATATTGTAAAAACGAACAACAATCTCCATAAAGGAACGCTGAACCTTTTGAAGACGATATGCAGATGTAACCAAATTATGCCTATTTCATCATTCATTAATGTGTTCGTTATTACACTAACTTGCCTGCAGCTTACAAATATAAAAATAATTGTCACGGTGGCAGCTACTTGTATGTTAAATTAAATTCATTAATTTAAGGTCGTACGTACGTATTACCATTGCATTAAAAACATTGAACTGGTATACAATTGCAACGCTTCAATATAAGTACTGTAGTAGTATTAAAAGACGTATTTCCAAGTGCTTCTTCCCACTTGCACTCCGTTCACTAAGTTCCAACAAGTAAATGCCGTTGTTGCGACTCAGTGGCTATAGTATTTGGCTAAACTGAGGACCGCACGCCGAGTCAGCTGGACGACGATGTCAGATTTCGCGTCCTGGTGGGAAAGGAAGGAGAGATGTTTGGTCTTCCGGGGTATTAAATAATTTGAGGACCGATTTAATAAGGCTTACTGACATAACTCACAGATTTTTTTTCAGTGAACTGAATTCAATAGATCGGATCACGCAAATGAATAAAATTACCTTCGTTGATCATGAAGTTGTTTGAGGACAGAAACGGTCGAGTAGCATTTTCCACAAGTAAACAGAGACGAGGGGACCGCCGACATCAACACTGTGTGTGATGTGCGATCATACATCAGATTTCAGAAACACCTCGGAGCGGCCAGTAGGTACCTTATCTTCCGTGAGTGCGTGGGCTAGCACCAGATGGCAACGCTCGAGCTTCCTCCACCACGCCGTACGGAGCCAGCCGCACGTGACCGGACCGCCGACGCCGCGGCGGCGCGCGATCAGCGGCGGTCGTTGCGCCAAATTGTTTGCGCGCTTGTTAAAGATTACGAGATCGCGGCGGCCGATACGCTGCTATCTGGGCTATACGAGGGTCCTTAACGCTCAATTATTTAGTAGTGGTGTAGAAATGAAACGATGATGTGTTATTTTAGCGCAGGTTATTGAAACGCTAATATTTTATATCTGGTGCCCGGCGAGGGTCTCCACTCCAATCCCTGAACTTTGTAGACTCCCCAACTTTACAACCAAAACTTGTTTTTGACGATGTAAATAATACTGTTTCACAAGATTACACTGATTTACATGTAATAACCATAAGTTCAATGTATGTTATGTATCAAATGTATTAAATTCAATTTATCAAATGATAGATAAGTGCCAACTCATATTATAATTAATAAAGAAGTGCTTAAACTAGTAAATTCTACCACATTTCTTGGACTCACTATAGACTCACGATTACAATGGAGTCCTCATATTGAAATCTTGTCAGTGAAACAGCTCCGCTGCCTACGCTGTTAAGAAAGTGACGCTGTTCACAGACGTAGAAACAGCAAGGCTAGTTTATTTTAGCTACTTTCACAGTGTGATGTGTTATGGTATGTTGTTGTGGGGCTCAGCTGCAGATATTGAGTAGATTTTTATATTACAGAAAAGAGCAGTACGCGCCATTTATAACCTCAGGCCTAGGGATTCCCTTAGAGATCTCTTTACAGAAATTGATTTATTAACTGTAGCATCACAATATATTTTAGATAATATTATGTATGTTAAAAATACTCTGATAGTTTTCTTAATAACAGTATTATTCACAATATTAATACTAGGAATTGCGCCCTATTTTATTTTGCTTTAATGTACCTTGACAAAAATGCCATATTGTACCTATATTAAAAACTCACGTCAAAAGCATTCCTATGCGGAAAGGTTATTACAAATTGATTACTTTCAGGATAAGACCGCATGGACATGAGTTTAATATTAGCCATAAGTGCTTTCTGTAACTATGAGTAGGTTTTTTGCCGCTTTTTATTCCGAGACCACTCACGGTAGGGATTTGTTGAAGCGATGGCGTATTGAGAAGTTCGAAAAGTGTTGGTAAAAACCAACTTCGGATAAATTGTATTTCATTCATTCATATTGCAACTTACCGGCAGGTGTCGTCGTGCGGTAATGCCGCAACGACCAATATTAGGATTCAAACAGCATACACAACATATTGAAGACATTATGAGAACTCGCTCGAACGAAAACGGCTAGCGATGAAATTTAAGAATGATCCCAATTGAGAAATCTGAAAAATTATAAACTCGATATGAAATTGTTAATATTTTATTAATGCCCAAGTCTGTCAACATACTCCTCGATAAGATCAGGGCAACGGACGATATCTACGTCGTCGAAAATCTGCAAATAGAAAGAATACGGGGAGAAAGTTATTAAAACATCGGCCATTAGAGGCGCTGGCGGCTGACACTGCCCGAAGCCATCACAAACGCCACGTCTTGGCGAACTACCTTCGCTAAGACACAACGTTGGCAGCATCAGTATCTGCCAATAAACTTACCTCACTTGAACACTGCACGAGTGACTCCACGGAGCAATTCGAGTCAGGCCACAGTTCTGTTTTGTTACACCTTTCGATAATCCTCCAAACGATGCATGCGGACGACTATGACAACTGCAGGTATATTATATTGTGATAATATTATGGTAAGATGAGAGGCTGCGCCGCGCCCTGTCGCACCGTTCACATGCGCAAGCGTTGCTACACCTCGATTACTGACAAACGTGTCGGCATATAACAAGTAGGCACTCGCCGCCTGCACCGCACACGAGTTGACAACTCTGTCTGTCTCATGTCTTATGTATAATTATGTGAATGAAAATATATTTAATTGTAACTTTACTTCGCAGGTACCTGTAGACAGACAGATACACATACGTAGGTACATACATACTGTGATCGGTCGGTATTTACGACATCGCTGATACCTACTCCGTATTACAAAAATTATTACCACTACAGTGAAACTGCGCAGTTCGTCTAGTGCTCGTGGTCACGCGGCCGGCTCCGACCGGTACCTCCCGGGTTTTAACATGACGTAATTGAAAAGAAAGCCACGTCGTACGCGGCTAGGTGTAAAAGATTGCCCCTCCACTCGACGACGCGCCATTCAAAGTAACGAGAAGTGCAAGTGTCGCCTGCGCGCACCCGTTCACGATCCACCCCGCGTCCGTCGACCTCTCTCGCCTCCCGCGGCGCGACGCGCTTCCTCCGGCCGCGGAGGTCCAGTTAAGTCGGCCGCGGTGCTCAAGTGCCGGCGGTGCAAGCGAGTGGTACTGTTTTCCTGCGCGTTTTTTCCTCTCGCTCCCGCGGCACCAATGGCGGCCGGCGGCGGCGGCGCGCGCTCCGATTGGCGCAACGCGCGGGGGCGGGCCGCCGCGAGCCGGCGAGTCTTCGCGCTTTTTCGCATACTTCGCGACGACGTTCCAATGTTTTCTGGCCGTTTTGGAAATCGTCTTCGCGTTCCATCGTCCATGTTATAACTATTTGTTTGACAAGTTCAAGGACATTTCAACGGAGCCGTTTCAGGAGTCTGAACTGTCGCACGGCGCGAGGACTACATATTAAATGTTGCTTGTTGCAAATATATGAACCGCCACGCCGCGGCGAAGATCTCACTGGAGAAACTAATTTCTACATAAGATTGACTTTTTATTGTGTAGGATGCACACACTCGAACGAGTTTCCAATAAGGGACAGGGTAGATAGGTACATTTGGAATCGGCCCCGCCGCGCCGCGCAAGTCACCCACATTACATACATAGATATATCTGTTGTTACCAGTTTCGAGTGAGGGTCTCCAAATAATAACTTTGTTTTTGTATATTCATAAAAACATGGCATAAATACACTTGGACACAGGTAGAACCATTCACTGCGCAGCTGCAGTTCACATTATTAATGTTAATATTAAGTTTGTAAGAAAAACGTAAAAAAATATTATTTATAATGATTATTAGTGTTATTACTAATATTTTAATGTGATGGTACGTTGTAATGTTTACAACTGATTGAACCATTATGACGTGGGTGGGTGGGTATATAAATTACCGTTACCCTCTCGACGGTGCGTGATGGTCGCGGTTGACGAACCATTTTTAGAGCTTGTCGGACCTCGAAAGTTATACATGAAAATAAAATGTACCTACCTATTGAATTGTATACAAATGTATCCGTGTTTATTTATGGGTACACCTGTACAGTTGCACAGAGTTAACTCCACATATATTGTTCGAGTCCTTTTAATTAATAAATTAATGAACTTCTGAACAGATTTCTTCGACCGATGATTAGAATAAATTTAATAACAACTCTGTGTTGCAAAGAACGTTGTCAACTCATAGTGCCGTAAGTACATACCTAATTTGATATTGTCACGGGTACACTGACCATGGCCGAGGTACCTACTACTACGCAAAGTTAGTTAGTTATGGTTACTATATAATTTCAGTTAAGCTTAGCTTACTTAACATGCTCCCACTTTATTTTGCACGCTGCGTTCACTGTGCTTAGAATGGACACACATGTTATTGTATTCTTTTATCTTTATTGTATGATAATATGTGTTACATTCATTTGTAAACCAAATAATGAAAAAAGGTGTTTTTTATGCAAAAATAATTCGCATTCTATGATCTCATCTCGTTGTTGCTTAGCGGAATAAATAAACCTTGTCAAAAATGTTTCAGCGACACGGTCACGGCGACTGTGACATGATATATGTACACAATTAAATGTTTCATTTGTGATGAAAAATAATCACAACATTATATTACATTTTGCAAAAAATATTTGTTCATCTTCTAAAAAAGATCCTATCTCATATTCGGGTAATATAATATATTCGTTGTATTCGGCTAAAGCTCAAACGGAAAGTAAAATCGTTCTACTTTCAACTTTAATTCATTCGGCAAGGTCCATAATGCTCGACCGCTTACCGACCCTGGTTCCGGCAAAAAGTCGATACGCCTCGCCGAGGCATCACCGATCCGTCGACTCGGTCGAAGGGTTCGACCGCAACTGCCATGAGATCGCGACATGATTTGGCAGGAATTATATTTAGAAGTTTAATGTTAATTAATATTAGAACAGGTATACCTTCGTTTGATAGTAATTCATGGTTGTGTATATCACACATGACTCTTGTTGATCCTAAATTCAATTCACCGTATCTTGTCCAATATTTTTAGAAGGAGACACATATTATGTTATATCTGTAAGTGAAACAATTCGTGGACCTATCGGGATTCTCACGACCATATCAAGCTTACTTCACTGGCTTTTAATAGGAAAAGTCGAATCTAAATTCGGATTCGTAAGTGTTCCAACAATATTTCTTCGTTAAGATCGAACATCTCAAATAATGATCAGAAATGAGGTTGCTCGGACTGATTAAAGTAACATTTTATGCTGGCTGCGTTCCGCACCATATAATTGGTCCGCCTACGTAGCGAATAGCGAAATTGAAATCCAAAATTTTATCTCAGACTGTCCAGCCCGGGACGTATTCCCTTCATAAATTGGAACGCAGACGCGTGGTGATCCGGTATTACTTTGACATCATCATGACTGATTTTTCCAGAAAATCTAAGATTGATATTGACGAACGAAAGTCCTTGAGCGTGGTGAATCACGATTTCATTAGTCGCTTTTAAAAAGTTATTTCATTTTGTATTCGTTTCATTAAGAATTGTCGATCAAAGATCAGGTACATAGATTCTCGTATTGTTCCGGAATTAGACCATTTTGTCCCGTAAGCGTATTTTAAAATATTTGGTTCTCTGCTGATATTCAAAGTTTAAAATCGAAGAAGACATGTTGGACTAAACTTCGACGTTATTTTTATAAGCCCATGCTCAACATCTCCTGTCAGGGTTGGGGATCGATTAAAATATTGTGGAGATAAATTTCAAACCAAACATCCATAATGTAGCCTTGCAAAGATAACTCTCATAATGATTGCTTGCTTAAATATGAAATATCGTGGCATTTCAACCCGTCTGATGCTCCCCGTTTCAACGATCGTTCGTATTATTGGAAACTCAGTCTTCATTTTTCAGGAAATGTCGATCGTATTGACACAGATTGAATATTGAGGTAAATGAACGAAGTCGGGCGGGAATGTTCAATTGGGTACGTTAGTGCTCATCAATGATCCTAACAAACATCAACTAGAGTGGACATTAGGCTGCGTTTCCGACACGTATCGTTGGAGCGACGGCGTTGTTCGAACAGTTCTTATTAAAACTCAACAGGGATGTTTAAAATGCTGTGTTCGCAGGCTGTGTCCTCTATTGCCCCGAAGAAGGATCACAAGCACGTTTCGCGCCCAAGAGCTGGAATAAATAAAAACTCGACTACGAGTAGGTATTACGAGCCCGGCTAAGTAACGATCCCTTGCAAATATTATTAATTTTTTTTTCAACTTCTAGCTAATATCATATAATAATACGTCCTTATTCTAATACAATTAACATTGATACAGTTCTGTAAACATTTTCCTGATACGCCTATCTACTTTTCATACGGGTCGCACGCGCACGTATAACGCATGGAGCATAACAATCGTACTCACACTAATATTATATTTACGTGGCAGACGGCTGCAATGCGACTTGAAACAAAGTAATAATAAGCTTTTTCAATGGCTTTATTATCCTTACTATAGAAAAGTAATGGATTCACTAATTTATTATTTAATATTAAAATAAACTAGTGTTAAAAATCAAATAAAATAATTACCATGTAAAATAAGTGTACATAAATAGGCCCCTGTGGTGTAGTACCTGAGACCCTGACAGTATTCATCGCTCTATAGCAATGGTAATACGCTGATCGAGCAGGCTTCCAGCACTCGGGTCGAATGTGTTATCTTTCAGATTTTTTGTCATTTCTCTGAAAAGATAACAGGCATCAGGGCCCCACGTGCTAACACTCCCGACTCCGAAGTCGCAGTTTGATTAAACATCTAGAACCGCGTCTCCCGTACTTTTAATGTTTATTAATTTCTACAGTTTACGCTGTAAGGCCGACTTCGACGATGCTGGCATGAAGATGGTATGGTGCTCGAATATCAAGAACGTTTGCGACCCGCACCAGCGACCGTCCCATAGTGCAAGGCACGATCGACGTACCTACCATCAGGTTTCTCGACGTCGCTTAGAAATATGACATTTGGCTCTAAAATTGCTGGGATATATATTAACAAGAGATCCACATAAAAGGTCAGTCAAAGCGGCGTGCCGAGAGAAGTGACCGATGCTTCTTTGATATGAAATACCGAATTTACCCAAAGCATCAACATTTGCACCACTGCATATACATACGAAGCGTCCAAACCTTAACAACTAAACGATACTTTAATAACTGTACTAATTGGAGCATGGAACCATTGACCATACTTTCAACTTAAACCAGCTTTTATACTTGTAATAATTGTCGTCTTGTATTATTACAAAGTGATTTAACACTAATTTAATAGGTTTTATTCTGGTCCTCTCAATTTATGATTTAATAATTTATTATAAGTTTGCTTGCAAAGCGAATAACATGCAAGTTCCTAGTACTTATATTCAGAAGGATCATTTCCATCCGGATAAGCCATCTTCCAGGCTTTTCTGGTATCCACTAAACATGCAACAACATAGTGTAATATTTTACTTATGAGTATTGAAGTGCTATTTACTGATAATACCAAAGTCGGCAGTGTGCCACAAGAATTTTTTCGTGCACCTGCGAGCAGTTCTCTATATTTAATAAGAAATGAAGTTAAGTCCATAAATCTTAGAATTCAATTTTTTAAACTGATATTTAATAAGTCGTCAATACTTCAAAAATAAATTCGTCAAAAAATAAAATGGCCATTAATTTTCAAAACACACAGATAGTCAGACAGATAATGTGAAAGATAAAATTAGTCACACCATCATTGAAAATAAGAGAACCCGACGAGGAGCAACAAGATGTTTTCAAAGTTCTTATTTTACGTAGTAAGCTTTTATTTTTTCAATTCATGTTATTTCACATTTCTGAAAATTTAATTCTAAATCAATGGTTTTAAACTCCTTAATAATTTTAGAAAATTCTGAAAAATAGTACCGATACTATTTTGCTTGCTAAAGTTCCGTCATGCAAATAGGTACAAGGTAAAATGTTAAATTTTGAATAATAGAATTAATATATTATGTTTAAGCCGTATCTTTATTTTTTGACCTGGAGGCCGTTCTCGGAGAATGCTTTAGTTACATATTTACCTTGCATACCTCTTTGACGAGTTTGTAGTATTTTTATGTAAACCAAACCGTGTTACTTGTTGAAGTCGCTAAAATTAAAAATTACAATGCTGAAAAATGTGTGTCAAAAACTTTTAAATCATAATAAAATGGAACTGAAAATTATTTTTACTCACCAATGAATTTCGGTAAATCGGTCAAATATAGAGAGTACACTTTAATAAGAATTAGTATTGAGTAAGTTGATTGATGCCGACCGACATGTTATCTGTTGTTTTTTAAATATATTATGATACCGAATAAATAAATAAACGTATCACACACTTATACCGCCGCACTGGGATTCCCCGTGTCGCGGGCGGCGTGCACGTGCACGTGACGTCACGAACACCCGTGACCCGAGCACAAACAGGGACCTCTCGCTCGGCAGGCAGGCTCACTGCCGACTAGGCTACGGGGTCGTCAAGTAACTGTAACATGTGACAATTCTATAAAAATCTCCTGGCCATCATTAAACCCAATACCAGAAAGTGAACAAAAAGTGCCCTAGCAGACAAGCTGACAGAAAAAAATCTTAAAAGGGATATTTCTGAAATGACATACCAATTCTATAGACATAGTCATTATTCACTTCGATTGCACCACACCACACCACACTACTATATACCGTCACGCGGGATATCGAGCGACACCAGCTTTTAAAATTACTTATCATACAATGGACTTCGCGCATGCATTTTTCTTTTTATGCTTAGGTATGACGATTTCACCTGGGCAGAGGAGGTTTTACACGTAATAAGAAGACAATAATAACGTACCTATAATATTATTATCGTCATTTAATAACTGTAAATAAAGTTACATAGTGTCGAGCATTCTTATTGCCGTGAATGTAGGAGCATGCACTTTTGGCGTTTTGATACCGTATAAAGTGTTTATTCACGTAGATAATCATGATTAGATACGAGTACGTAATCTGACTGACGGACAATTTGTTTGCACGACCTTTGTCGTTTGTTACTTATTGTTATTAGGAAATGCGGTTTTTTAATGATTTTTAAAGTGTTTAGTCGTTGGTCACATTTTTTATTTCATATAATCGCATTGATTTGATGTTTTGAGGACCAAAGAAACAGCGATATAATAGTTGTATTTTGTGGCTACCGTATGTTGTTAGGGTAATAACGTGGTCGCCGTTATGATGGCAGAAATTTACTGCGACTACATCTGATTGCTTTAGTTGTCTAATATTAACAACTTGTGTGTTGGCTCTAGATCATCTTTAAAATGGCTATTTCAACACGAGTACTGTTTCAACTTATCAGTTTTTATGAAACCAGAATCAGAGGCCTCTCTAATACTTCCCTCTAGTTCACTTGAAGTGGTTGCTGCTGGATACGGTTCAATGAATCCACGTGGCTAGGTGAAGCTCCATACTCCAGGAGGCAGTACTCCATGTACGATAGAACTTTCGCTTGAAGAACACCATTCTGTGCTCGGGCATGAAGTGATGCTTACATTTGTTGAAAAGCTTGCATCTTTGATGCCAGTTCGGCCTGACACTCCTAAGATCTTTTGTTAACACACACCCTAGTACTCTTTTAGAAATTAAGCATCATAAAATGTGGTCCCATAACACATGGGTTTCTCAGGGATCAAGATAAATGTAACCTACGTGGGATTTGATTGATTGATTGATAGAGTATTAACTTTCTTCTACACCATTCCGAGTTCAGTCTTACCTCCTATCTGCACTCTTTTTTGGTATAATATGAATTATTTCCGATAGTAACGATTAAGATATGCTAACAGATCCCCACCTGACCTAGCGTGATGGAATCGGTATTGACTGGTATATCTACAGTATTCTAACGTGTTATGTAGCAAGATAACTAGCAGTCCTCTATGTGCTGCCGCGTTTGCAGGCGGACGGCAGTCAATCCATTTTGTTTATTTCACAACCTTCACAGTTCTTTGATATCATCCTTGATCCATAATAGGGAAAATAAAAAATCTATTATTTTTCATTTCTGTTGGGAACACTATTTTTGACAGTTATGTTTTACGAAAAAATAATCCTCTACAATTTTAATAAAGTTTGGAAACGTCAAATAAGCAACTTTAATTATTTAATTTATGATAAATTGACGAAGCGGAGCGGTATCTATACAGGACCTCGTCCTCCGGCGGAGGCTGCCGGCCTCTGAGCGCGTGACGGCCGTTAAGCGCACGAGATAACCCGTTCACACGCATCGCGTCGCGTCGCCACATCGTGTCGCCGTGTCGTGCCGCACGTCGCACGACCGCCGCTTGGGTGTTCCGCTGTTCCCAGTGCACTTCGTGATAATAATACATCGACATTACGTTATGCTGCTTATGTTCGTTCAAAAGCGAACGATTCGAAGATTAAAGTAAATACCTTAACCGAACTCAATATTTGGAAAAAGTATTTTCTGTTCCAACATTCAGTAATCGCTGACGTCTGCGACACGCGTAATAATCGCAGGAATACTGCACTGCACGCTACTCTATAAATTAAAAACTACAATTAACGTTGCAAATTCAAGGCCCCCCGTGACGCGACTAACAAAACATCGTCTCCAGTAGGTATCTGGCCACAGGTGAATATTTCCAGTTCACCTGCGCATCGTCACTACTCACTTAATTACCATGTAATTCACACTAAAGCGTCATTAAGTCACTTGTTACTCAGCTTGTCACAAAAAGCAGACCGTGGAGTAGCTCCCCGGCGTCCCCGCCCCCCGCGGCCGGCCGGGCACGCAGCCCTCGTCCCGATATCGGTAATGACTGTTTAATGCTCATTAATAAAGATCATTGAATTATCACTTCTTGCTAGCTTCCATCGGAGCGTCATTTGCATAGCGACATTCTAGCGATGTAAAAATGTGCATTGGATTTGGTCAGCTTTCAATTATAGTAATTAATGCAACAAGAAAATCATTAACAGAACAACTGAGTGCTGTAATTGTAAGGTGCACTCGGATTCCGATCGAACAAAGATAATAAATTCAAGACAATAAATGAATAGTCCTGTTGCGAATACAATTTGGTATGTTTGTTTGTTGTGTACGAGTTTTTTAAATTAAATTCAATACACATGTTTCATCGTTTCATTTCCTCTACTGACCTTAATCGTTGCCAAATGTGAAACGTTGACGCCTCACACCGTCATTATTGAGATCTGACGTGCGGCAACGTGTCATCGTCCGCGACCAGGGAACGGTCGGCGCGGCGCGGCCCGCGGCGCTGATTGTCCGAGGGTCTATTACTGTCAGTTGTGGCTCTCGTTCTGCAGACATATCGACGTCGACATGTGAGATATCAAATAATTGTTCATGGTGCACGCTTTGTACAGTACCCATCATCTATATTAACAGTAGATACTTCTTCCATATTTAAAAAGATCTTCTAATTTACTTAATCATTCCGAGCCACCAGTACTAAGATATTTTATCCCAGTAGCGTCCCCGTGTCATTTCAATTCTGCTAAAGTAATAAATACTATGAAATAGTTTTACTCAAACTTAATCGCATGTGTATTTTAAGTAAACAGTGTTACGGGAAGGACTAGACACGCTCGCATATACCGCGTTTCGTGCATCAATGAAACCGCGGAACAAGTGATAGTGTTGTTTTTTAGATCTAGAAAATCGATTGTGTCACGACTGCGCAGATGGCCGCTGAACGGTCAAATGCTTGAGAACGCTTCCGGTAGCAGTAAGTAAAATAAAAAATTCGTATAAGACATGTGCGCTTGTTAATAGTTTGAGTACGTAGTGTCCACGCGGCTAGGAGAAATACTTCACTAGCAGCGACGTCAGCGGTTATGAAAACCTTCGTAAAAGCAATATTGTACCTACTATTTACTACTAGTAGACAGTAGTCCACCGATTTCAAAATTTGTAAGATATCAAAACGGTGACTCCTTAAAATTACAGTTTTGAAAATAATAAATCGAGTAACAAGTTTCAGCTGGTGCTTATAAAAGTAAGCGACGAACCCAAAATATGTAAATGGGAACACAACACAACGAGCCAGTGGAGCGCTCGTAACGAGCGTCACGCCGTGAGCGAGACGTGTCGCCGTCGCGCAGGAGACGCTCACCGTATTTTTGCATTTCTGCCACTCGCAGCGGTGTCGAGTCGAAATTACCTAATCGCGCTTTCGTTCTCGTATACGTAGGTCGGATGTTTGACTATGCAAAAGTACTCGGAAGGCAAATAAAAATAAAAGCGTTTGGAAACCCTCCGCCGCTGAGAGTTGCAGTGGATTCCGCATTTAAATCAGCGTTACCCTTCGCGAGACAAAACAAACTCAATATCGGAGTGGCGTCGAGTGGCGCCACCTCCACCTCAAAGAAACCCTCGCCCTCGCGCCCACGCCCACGCCCACCCTAAGTGACGCGGACCGAGCCGGAAAAACGATACTCAAATAAATACTTTATTACTATTTTTCTGTGTATTACTTAATAAACACAATACATATTCGGTTCGGTTTTGTTCCTACTGACGTACTGACTGACTACGTCACAGTGGCAGGGAGCCGACGGGGTGACATGTCGTTCAATTGGCATTACCTATTGGAACAAGCCCTTCCGTGTGATCGAGATGCTCGTTGCGTACACCACTACGCTGCCGCTGGACATATCGGTGGACAAGTTAGTTGTCCATCGAGCTACACAATTTTCATGCCGCTCTCGATTACCTCACACGACTCATATTGCTTATATTGTGTCCTCCCTAAGAACAGAATCCTTATGAACTCGTGACCGACGAAATCTTATCGGAATAAAAGTTGGCCTTATCAGTCTTTCATTTATTTATCTCGAGGACTCATTTCCTGCATCGACTTTAACCCCGGTCACTCACATGCGCGCAAAGGTTTGAAATTTGTACGAATGTTTTCACGAATGTGAGGGACTGATAAGCAAATGGGTTCGCATATGAGTATGCAAATCTCTTTGCGCACCCCCCTACACTTCATCCATTTCCAATATACTATAGTACGTATTAGTAGTTAAGTTTAGAGTAATTATAGTAGACGCTGCAAACTACGCAAAATGAAGACATCTATCACCTATGCAATCGTGTGCGCAACTGGTCGCACGAATGTGTGGGAGACTACGCGAATGTTCGAAGTTAGCGCGCTTTGATGTGCGACAAAAACCGACACAGCTTGGAAAACCACGAATGCATCAAAAACTTCGCATAATCATTTGCGAAGGTCGTCCTACACTTGTAGGTTCGCGTATTCGCGCGAATATGAGTGACCGGCGTAACAGAAGTCCCAGTGGCGGCGCCCTATAGGCCGATAGCCCGCATCGTCGTCAATGTTTCATCACCTGTCTGTCCGTGGAACGCGCTCGGCGTCCCAACATCGGCCAGACGCGCTCGACACCTGTACCGCCTTGTCGCTCAATCGTCTCGACCCTCGCTGTATTCAAAGATTGTCGCGTCTACCATTCGTTCGGTTTCCTATAAAATATCTAAATTAATATAAACTCGGCTGGTGTAGATATAGCAGGGGGAAATGTGAACGGTTATCGCCTCTGAACGTGCACCTTACCGCTGATAATCATTTCGATATATTAATTGCATTTGAACTTTTTGAAAACGATAACTTAACTGACTAGTAAAAAGTAAACATCGATAGTAAACAGCTATAGAGGTCTAAATATTTTTGTAATGTAATAATAACTCTTGGGATATCAGTGCTTATATTTTATATTAATAAACACACCGGCAGAATTAGCGGAACATAAAAAAGGGATATTGTCAAATGGTTAATTTTATTTTTAAACAAATAATAATTAAAGACGAAACATGAATTAAATTGACATGTTTTCACATTAATTTGCAACACCATACATAAAGTTTAATGAAAAAAAAACAAATTAAACAAAATGCATTTTTCTTCGATATCGTAATGACAG
>PDGT01000091.1:1239412-1266114 GCA_003671415.1 Megathymus violae
CCCCCCCGTGCTCTGACCAAGGTTTCCATCCGTCTGGGCATGCTGCGGATGATGCTGTCGATGATTTCATGGGGCAACCTCTGCCATTCTTCAAGTATTGCGTTTCGCAACTCGCCCAGATTGTTGGGAGGTGGCATTCTTGATTTGATACTCCTCTTTAGCAAGTACTAAACATGTTCGATTGGATTTATTTATTTATTTATTTATTGGGATTGGCAACGCAAGATACAGCGCCACAAGCTTAAAATTTACGCACGTTATAGATGTATACATAACTGCTCCTACAATTAAAGGCAATCACAGCATGCGTTATGTTACAAATTCGCTACACACAATTATATACTTTTTTAATTATTACTACAGTTACTACAATACAATAACAATAGAAATTATATCATTTGCTTATAATACAAATTGAATTAAATAATGTCATCGAAATAATTATAAATTCATATCCGGGGACCGTGCTTCGTGTTTCGTGTTTAATTATTATTTGTTTAAAAATAAAATTAACTATTTGACAATATCCCTTTTTTTATGCTACGCTAATTCTGCCGGTGTGTGTATAATCTTGTAAATTGATATACATTATTACTGAAAATATTCAAGATAATATACATAATGTTTGTGTATAGGTACATGTATATAAATATCCATCAACTCATAGTTTTAAATTCAAAATAATTTAATCATATAGGTATTCAATAAATATACTTATGACCGTAATTTTTTGCTTCTACTACCGTTTCGAAAAGGTGCTTTAACAATAAGGAGAAGAAACGGCGAAAGAAACTCCTCAGCACATCTTTTAAACAACATATGGTAATTACAAAAGTTTAAACCTGTGCGGAACTGGTTTCGACACTAATTTTTCCAGGCATCCTTGTCATTAATGTACTCATCTATACCATAATATCCTTTGCCTATAAATTGTGTTCTAATGCGACGCTTAAAAAATTAAATTTCAATAGAGCGACACGCTGCGATGCGCCGGTTCCCGCTCCTGTCTACAAATTTAACCAAATGTTTAAGACTTTACGACATCGTAGCCGCATCAGTGGACAGTGGCATGTACTGAGGTTGCCGTGCCTTTACTTCGGGGAGTGTGAGTATGTAAATCGTATTAGGTACAAATATTGATATTAATTAATATTGATCAATTGTATTACTGTTGTATGTAGATCACCACGTCCGCACTGCAGCAAGCTAGTTGTCTTAAAGTGTCCTGTATGTTTCAGTTCCAACCTACCAACACTGTAAGCAATATCGGCCTTAAATTGAAATTCTAATGATTTTTCGATATGTATGTTGATTTAGTTTTCAACTTTTAGTAGCAATTATTAAGTTAATGGTTAAATTGTATATTGCTAAAGAATTTGTAATGTTTGAGGTGCAAAGGGCACGAGGCGTCCAAGGTCCAAGTCAACCTCCCCTGTTTTTAGTACAACCTGCTAACCTACGAGGCTATGGCAATAAGTATCGCCTGTTGGACGTCACTGGGCACAGTTGACTCACATTGAACCCCGACGGGACTCGTGTATCTCGCACGGCTCGTAGGATTTTTTCTACTTGTCTGCTTTTCTTGTTTCAGTTGCAGTGTCAGAAAGCCAGTAATAAGTGGGTTCTCCCGCTTATCTTGAACGGCAAAGCATCGATTATACCATTGGTGTTACGGATGCTGGTGTTGTTGTGGGCGACGCCGGCGGTGACCGCGGATGACCTGGGGTCGTTAAACTAGTCACAATTCTTTTCCCCTTATGACTATACAGACGTCGACATTTTAGCAAATTTGACTGCAAGCCACGTTACACTATTCAATGTCATTTGAGGAGTTCTTATTGTTTTATACAAAAAATTATATATACATATTCTATATTAAAAAAATAATAAAATTATAGGTAATAGTAATCATAAAAAAACTCAGAATCATCGCAAATTTTTAGCGGCAAGTCATGAACGCAATTTTAAACTAGAATCGCATATCAAATAGAGGAAGTAAATAAGGTCGCGATTATAATGGCGACGAATCCAAAGAACAATGCGGTTAACGAAAGTGGTATTGAATCGACAACAAACATATTGATTTCAATACAATACCGGCGGTTTGCAATAACGCGGTCGCCGAGCGGTGTCCCGCCGGGTCCCGCGCGGGACGACCGCCTGGAACCTCGCGATTGTTCCCTTTGTCAATATTGACAAACGATTCATTAAATCGACACGTGACTGCGCAATGATTGATTGACGCCGTGGCGCAGCGTGGCCGACTCGCCCCTTCTTTTACTTATTGCGTTGTTATTTGTGTGCAGTAAACAAATTTAAGGGTATTGTTTGGGTTGAGTTTGACTTATATTAGGAACCTATGGGAACGATAGTGAAAATCACTACTGCAAAACTGCTTTTACACAATAAACCCGCGGGACAGCGGAGCATTTGACTTTCAGCCCCGACCTTGTACAGCGACATTGGAACGTACCAAATATACTTTTTACGTTATATTTCCGTACTATCATTTTATACCACCTTATACAATAGCATATAATTTTTTTCCATCAATTTGAGATGTACAGAATACAATGCAGTACAGTAGGTACTACACGTTCGAGTGTGAAGCTGTGCGGCCGTTTTGCATCTCAAACGAACTTCCACAGGGCTGCTCCCACTTGAACACGTCGCACTCGTTGTGTTATCGTTATGAGCCGTAAACAAATTTAACCGATGCTTAAAACGAAGACGCTACTGACTCGATGGCGCAAAGGTGAACGTTTTGGATGGAGCTGATGTAAATCTGCATATTGTGACCAGTCGACGCGAAGTGATATCTACTGTAATGATAGAATAGGTTTTTAAAATGATAATTAAATTTCTGATAACTATTAGACAGAATACAAGCCTTAAAACTCTCGGTAATCTCACTACCGGTCTAATTCATAAGTTAACTTTACCATGAATACGTAGTATAATTAATTTAATACTATTTTAATCGTACCAACTAATAAACCCCGTCAGGATGTCGGACATGCTTTACTTTTTAATTTGTTCTGCGGGTAAGACCTCCCGGCACACGGGATGCGAGAGAGGGGCGGGCGGCAGCCCTGCGAGAGATGTCGCGCTAAATTAAACTATTGCGCATACATTAACAAGGGTCGCACAGTTTGACACGGAGACTAATCTTTGCTTTATAGATTTGCTCAATCGAGCATCACGAAGTTATTAAATGAAATAAATTAAACGTACAATATAATTATTATTAAACATACATAATTTTTTCTCACTTGGTATTTTTCTCAGTTATTTTTTTTAATTTAAATATTTCTGTTTGGCTTCAAATTCACCTTTTATACCTACCGTATGAAACAAATCATGTAACTCTCTAAAGGTATTTTTAAACCAAAAATTTTGATATATTTTTTGGAATTGTAACATTTAAATTATATTTTGCCGAACTGACATATTATGTAATATGATAATAATGACAATACCCTCAATAATGATAGACAATTTATAATAGTAAATGACAATAATTATAGATAGTTTAATAATTTTATATCTGCATACCACATTTATGGTTAAAGTTGACTGTTGATCGTCCATTAGCATTAAGACCTTTTTGTACCTACTCAACCTGTTATTTGCATTTGAAATCTTACGTGTTGTATGTGTACCGGTTAGTTCGAGATGTTCTATTAAATCAAGTAATCAGTTTATTCTATCTAATGGAACATTCAGAGGCGCGCGTCCGACGCGTGTGGAACACTGCTGAAAGTCACTGCTGCAATTTTTGTAAATAGCAAAATGTAACGGACAAGTGTCACAATTTTTTATGTAACTACAGTCACCGTCGGCCATGGACTTCAGCGACACCAAAGCTAACACCGACGCGTTGCAGACCGAGCGGGACGCGACCGAGGAGCTACGACCGAAACACGTACCTACGAAACATTTCATGGGCGATTTTAGGACGGTGGTGGCCGGTCAGGCGGGAAATGTACCGGCCATTGTAAGTACGGTCGGAATTAAACTGGGCACAGAGCTCGGCGACCTCGAACAGGAGGGAGTCGTCGCCGTGGCCTCGCCCGTGCGTCGGGATGCATCACGAGCCGGGAAGGGTGGCTCGGACTCCACCATGGACGGAGACCCACCGTTACAACATTCGAATGGTAAGTGAATATATCCTCAAACAAAGCGTTACTTGTTAATACTCGTGCATTCGAACTGTCAATTGTCAATGGCGCGATAACTATTTGCATAACGCCCGCGTACACATGTGGGACACGTACATACTTATTGTAATGATATAATTATTATGCTTATTTTACTAGCGTTTGACTTTATAAGTAGGCATGTACAGTCATTATTTCTCACAATAGTTTTTATAAAGATTCGTCCCTTGTTAAATTTAAACTGTACAATGTTTTTACGGTGGGTATCACATCGAACATCCCAATTAATAAATATGATGTCTGTGGTAATATACAGTGCATATTTTGTGAGTTGTATATATGCGGAGGGTAATCCCCGGTACCGCGGCAGCTATTTGAAAAATTCTTTTACCATCTCAATGGTACATTTCTGCGGATGGATATAGGCTATAAAATATAAAACAAATTCTTTGTCTCTCTGTCTGAATGCGATAATTTAAAAAACTACGGCGCGGTATATAATACGGTTTTGTCCCAATAGATGGACTAATTCACGAGAAAAGTTAAGATGTATGATTTAGGAAAAAAATATAAAACGTCTGATAAAGATGAGTAAGGATTACTTCGCGTGCGATTACTATTTCTAAAGGTAAAATAAAGTTATCCGATGCGAAGCGAGAGCTAACACTAACACTCGTAGAGTCTACTCACCCCGAGGTGCTCTGTTTCGGAGCGAAACACGTGGGTGACGGTATATGTACTGGTATATAGGTACTTTTATCATAAATGCGTGTTTTCCTTTGTGGGAGGGAGAGAGATTCTATGCATATATGGAAGTATATCGTCATCATCATCTCAGCCGGACAACGCCCACTGCTGGGCATAGGCCTTCCCCAAGGATCTCCACGACGATCGGCCCTGCGCTGCCCTCAGCCAGTGGCTACCCGCGACCTTCATCAGATCGTCGGTCATCTCGTTGAGGGTCAATCCACTGAGGGTCGTCCGGTGCGTGGTCGCCATTCGAAAACCTTTCCGCCCCAACCAGTGGGACCCAGGATTACTTGAAATAGAAAATATCGTATCAAGTAGCTGACGGAGACGACGGACGCGGGCGGGTGGCGCAGATTTAAATATCGTTATATTTGTAATTAAAACGCGGCGAAGAGCAAGCACCTCGAGGACTCTCCACGCCTCGCGCCTCGCGCCTCGCGCCTAGCGCCCCGCACCCCGCACCCCGCACTCCCATCCGGGTGTCCTTCAGACTACGCTACACAAGCATGGAGAGAAGGATCCAGGAGACAATTATATATACACCAAATTATAATTCCTTTGATTAGAAAAATATAATAAGCAAACGTGAAAAATTGAGTAGTCGTACGAGTATTTTTTAAAGTTGCCTGTAATCTAACAACCAACACTCGGACACCGGCCGCGCCCTTCCGGCGCGCTATCGCCGGGGAATTTATGTCCTCAAACAACGATGTCAAATACATTTGTGGAAAGAAACAATTCAATCGTTCAACGATTAAATTCCTGGTGAAACAATAAGTCCGAGTACGTACATACGTCCTACGTGTAGTCCGGCAGACTACGACCGATGCGGGTGAACAGAACGGCCTTAAAATCAAAACAATTATCATATTTCAATCGTGATTATAGAATACGTTCCTAACCAAACGGTTATCCAGTAATGTTGACAACAGTTACGAGTATAATGCCTATTTGGGCGATAAATGTAATCCATCGAGTCATTGATAGTATCGATTATCAGTCTCCATAGCCACTATCCAAGAACTGGGCGAGCTCTTGGACTTTTTCATTCGTTTGAAATAGGCTATAACCAGCCCGTCGTAGATTTCGGAAGCCTGCAGCATCCAGAAGAACAGCAAAATGTCCACAAAAAAAATTGCAAGTATTGTTCAGGTGATCTCCGCGGGAGATGATTATTGATGATTCAGTAAAGCTAAAATAGAACGTTCCCGATAAATCAAACTAAAATTAAATACCTTTGACATCATTAGTTATGTACGTATTATTACGCTACTCCCGCGTTTCCTTTCTGTCAAGATAATAACAGAGTCTGGGTGACGGTACATTATGATTTACTGCTTTTTCACCAATAGTACGGTGCAAACGGTAGCAGAAGCAAAAAATGACGTGCCTAAGTGTATTTATAGAGTAACTATATGATTAAATGATTTTGAATTAGAATTTGATACATCCGGTACCTGTCTTAGTCGAAGCAAAACGAGAGTTATCATTTTGACCGGTCTGTGTGTAGGGTAAGTATGTATGTATGTATGTAAGGCATATTATTTACCTATATTCACCGTCATATTTTTACTATTTTTTAAACACAATACTTTCCTAAATTCATTATTACCGTCAACATAATCGCCGTATGACATGCACTCACTCATTTACACCCATCACCACATAAACATACATCATAACACACGATCATATAGGTACCTATATAAAAATACATTGACAAAACACACGGGACAATAATTACAAATATATATCTTACCACAAATCGGTCCGCGGGAGGCACCACGCTCTCACAAAATATTCGTAAGTTTCTCAGTGATAACAATAACAAACCGTCAATGCCATCCTACTAGTATTAAGACCTTATTGTGAGAATTATTAAATATATAAATTATTATTATGTTGGAATCCTTTGTAGATGTTTTACAGTGTACCTAAAGTTACCTCGGAACTATTCGTATGATAATACACATAGAAAACATACAATAATCAGATTTGTCCACGTAAACTTTATTGAGGGTTGTTTTTAAAATATTTTAAACCATGTACTATTTAAATACTTACATGTTATATATCTAGTATTTTGTACTCACATAGTTCGTAACTCTTATAATGCTCCTTTGGTTAACTTCTTTTTTTTTAATTTCCTGTATCTTTTATCCATTTATTCTGTAATTTCTTTATATATTTTATGAGGTTTAATGTTTTGTTATTGTTGTCAAATATTTGACAAATGTCCTAAATTATTGTCATCATGATTATTTCTAATTTTAATTTGTATAATTTTTATCCTTTTTGGTAATGTTATTTATTAGGCTGAATAGTAATTTAAAATTCGTAAATAGAACACAAGAAGAGAATCATTTGAGAAAATTTGGGATATAAAAGGCGAGCTATGACGAGATTGAGAACATTCTCGCGGGTATAGTCACAATTACGATACGGAACAGTCTCTCGCGTGTTGGTCGCAACTCTTGGATCTCGACACTGACAACACTGGAATCTTAGGATATCATGTTGAAAGTCTCTATCGGAACAATAAGTCTCGCGCTTCTAGCCGGAAATCTTTTGTTACTCTCCGACTCCGGGATCTATATATTTCGTGCGCCCTAACGCACGCCTGGTCAAGGTGGTCTTCGTGTACTGATCACCGAATAATCTACACGTCTCTTGCGTATTAACGCACGCTCCAGTCGCCGAGGTCTCCGTGCGCTGAACGCCGGGGACTCCGATCGTCTCGTGCGCCCTAAACGCACGTTCCTATCTGCAAAGCCTCTGCGCGCTACACGCCAAAGAAGTGACGGGCCTAGCTTCCTACTCACAAGTGACCTTTTTTTACTTTCTTAATCTTGTAACTCCTGTATTATAGTTATTGTAACCGCCAGGAATTCTTAAATACATTCGATCTTCTAAATTTCTCTAGACCTTTTACTTATAACACTACAACCTTTACATAATTGGTTGCCTTGATGCACATGTTTGTTTGCCAAATGTTAAATTGTTAGACAATACAAAACTCCACACAAACGTGACCCCTTTCCAATTGAGTCCCCTTATGGGTGAGTTTTCGGTTAGTAGGTTATTTTTTAGTCCTATAGTTTTCCATTTGTAACTCACAGCCAACTCTGCGGTGAAATAATAATAATTTTTATTATCATAACATATGTTTTTACCATAAAGAAAGAAAGAAAATTTATTCGATATACAGAGCCACAGCAAACAAATAATATTTTTTTTACAAAGTGTTACAAGACCGAAAAAGAAAACAACAAAATCAGATAGATAAACTACACTTAATAACAGAACCGTACATGTCGTGCTGCGGCCTGCGCCTCCGGCGGACCGGCCTCGGCGGTGGTCAGAGCCCGTCACAGGTGACTCCGGCGAGCGTCTGTCCGGCCGGGGGACGAAGTAGATCGGACGCCCGAAAGTAATATATACCTATTTTATAAAATTAAATATTTGCATTCAATAACAAACAAATATATAGCTTTCATTACTCAGTGTAGTGTTATTCGTTTTTTATGTTTATTTTTAAAAAATTAAAAGAAGGTAGCCTGACATTTAGCCCGTAAAGATGATGAAATATATACTATGATATGGACGTCACCACCTAAATTACTTCTAGTTTAATAAGTTTGTATAAAGGCAACAAACAGGATTCAAGCAATAATCAAGTGAACACCTACCTTGGAGTGTATATATTTGCAGAATTTAATAATTAAAAGTTTTAGGATTTTTTTGCTTCTCAATAAATGCTTCTCAATAAAAAGTACAGCTTTAATTAGGATTTCAATTAGAGATGACACGGATATCCGGTAACAATCGTTTGTACTTCAGGAAGCGTTTTATTTAAACCAAATATCAAATGAAATCGTAATTGTTTACACACACAAAGAAAATCGATACTCGTACTGCACTGAGGGCAAATTGTGATGAATGAATACCAATTTCGTCTCTAATTTAAACCCAGTAATTGTGTAAAGGTTATACAAGGGATGTAAGAAATTTGAAGTTTGCTTTTAAATATACAAGGCTGGAGATTGCAGTTTTAACTCTCCACAATTTTACTGATGTTTTGCACATGCCAGTTTATCATAAAGGTTTGTTGAATTTTCGTTTTTTAATACACCAATTAGGAATGTGGAAAACTGAAGTCACCTGCGGTGGTTCATTTAAAGTATGTTTGTATCATTAAGGAGTGGTGTTACGTGTATCTGCGTTAAAACAGAAACGAGCACAAACATTCTGCACCCTCTGAATTACTTTCTTAGTACGATTCAATTTCCATCAATATTTCGTGTGGTTAAATTTAAATCACATTAAAAGTAGCTATCGTCTACGTGTTAAAAGTATACACTGGGTAAAAAAAAATATGTACATTCATGTCAAAGGGGCTACAACCGATCTCTTTCTATACCTTTTCATAAAAATAAGGTACCTTGGAAAAGTATCATACGAAAACAATGTTAACCGGTGACCTCCCACATAAATCAAGCGGAGACAGAAGCAGCCCGCGCCGCGGCTGCGCCCCAGCGGCCCGGCGGCCCTGCGGCCCCGCGCGGCGGCCCGGCGTGGAGAATCGGCCAAAGGGTTCTAGGATAATAGTCATATGATTTAGTGGCTACGCGACAAAAACAGCGGCACAGTCACTTCAATAGGGAACCTTACAATTAACAAGTTTCACTCGACCGCAGCGCTCTCACACTCGAACTCCCGTTACACACACTCGTTCGTGGCGTGCCGTAGCATGGGCCGCGTGCGACGGCTACAGGTACGTAGCCGCGACACGTACTGCATGTGGTAACTACCACTCCTAGTTAAATGCAGATGGAACTCACTTTCCATTAATAAAAAGACATCTTTTCATCTACACTGTAATGTGTACTTAGTGGATATGTTGAGCGCCATAAAATATATTTAAATGTAGATGTCGCCGGCGAGGCTCTATACCGCGACAGTTACATGGTAGGTACAACGCCAATTATTGAGTAGGATAGGTACTCCTTCTTCACTGAACATTATGAAAACGACGGTAACCGAGAGTCTTATTCGTTCATATGTACGCTGACGTCGCGCAAGGCTTTTACGAGTACCTAGTCGATGCGCACAACGTAAAAAGTACTACTCCTGGTTAGTTTTTACAATTTGTTGTTAGCACAAAATTTTAATTTTTACAATAATTTTATTGTAAATTTTTACATTAAAAAATATCCGACAGCGCATCAGTGATACCTATAGTATTACTGATGTCCATGGGTTACGGTGACCACTTACCATCAGGTGACTCGTCTGCTCGTTTGTCAGCTATTAACATAAAAAAAAAATATGAGACTAATGTGCTGATGGGTGAGTCAGTCGTACTTACATTTACTGTGTCGCTGTATGTACGTCAAAGTAAAATAGTCATATTTGCAACAATAGGGGAGGGTAGGTATACGTCTTCAATTTTTCTCCTCGGTATAATTGAAGAAAATCAGCTCTGACGGATGGGCAGCAACTAATTTTTTATAGGACGTGCAGAACGCTAAAAAACTTCGGTGAGAAGTCCGGTGATTACGTTGCGTATGTATCGGCGGCCAGCCTTGACATCGTCGATGCGTGTTCCTGTATGTAATGTATGCAATACGTGCATTTATGAATCCTTGACGTTTAGCATCGGTTCATCCGCCGCTTAATCTGCTGAATATTATTCCGAAATTGAACTGAAGCGATCCCGGCTCACGTCGGATGTCGTCCAGAGTGGAGCGACGGGAGCCACTTACCTTTCATTCTTATATTAACCCTGTCGACGATGAGGAATAAACGAATAACGTGTAAGTATAAAATCGAATGAATAATGCAGGCGATCACGTAAACGGTGACGGACGCGCGTGACAGGCGAGGCGCGAGGGGCGAGGTGCGAGGGGCCAGGCGCGAGGCGCGAGGCGCGAGGCGCAGCCCGCGGGGATAGGACGGTACTTAGCGCCGGTCAAATGCATATCGTTCGTTATAATTTCGAAAAACACCCGCGATGTATGCAAAGCGTATGCCGGGACGGAGGTTAACGGTGACAGGATTTCGAGAAGTCATCAATAATTGATCCGACATTTGTTTTGTAGATGTTTCCTCGCACCCCCGCGTCGTGTTCTCGCCGCGCCTCTTGGCGATCACATTCTTATTCTGGTTTGTCAAATCGATCTCTCGTTACGCCGACGGCGGCCTGCGAGTTGCTCCAGTGCACGGAGTGATGACAGACATGACACCGGGACTTTGTCGCAACTTACTTATCGTACACGACCACAGTAACAATAACAGTTAGGCGGTTGCTGCATCCACACTCTAATAAATTTATACATATAAGAATCATTGAAATGCACTTAATTTCTTATGAAAAGGATTTATGGTCTAACAGGTATTTTATATGGAACCAAATAGTTTGGTTACTTCTGTACCTACCAAAATGTCTAGGTCATTAAAACACAATTTGATAATGTTGATAGAAGTTTTCAAATGCAACAGGTGGCAGCATTGAAGAGCCAATAACGAGCGAAAAACCTGTCATACATCAGAGATGCCCCTGATGGTACCGATATACATGGCCAGCAGTGAACACGTACCAGCAGCTAGCAGCCGGTTGCTCATAGTAGGTACGTTTGTCGGATATTGGTATTAAACGCGACAGCCAGAAGATACTTCTCCTAAAGAAAAATATATATTTCTTGAAACGTTCACTTCACCTGGCTTGCAAGCTATTGTCATATACACTTGATGGCGTTACATCGTTTTATTTTCACTGTTATGTATATTTACACTAACTTGAGGACTTATTAAATCTATCTTAAAAACTAAGTTATTAAAATCGGAAAAAAGGATGACGTGTTATAGTGGCGCAAACTACTCGTTTACAAGCCAACGCCAGTTATTTACTCGTAGGCTTTGAAAAAAACTCGAGAATCGGTACTCACCTTGATTATTTATATTATTTTATTAGAAAAATATTTTGTCAATCGACGTTTAAATCCCTTTAAAACGCCTCGAAGTAGCTACGACCTCGAGGCGCGGCTGGGACGTGCTCTATGACGCTGGTAGATGGCAGACCGGTGGATGTGAACGAAACAACGCTAGTACCTACATCATTGTACAGCTGCCGCTCAGCAGCTACGCTGGGGATATGCGTTATCAGTTATTATTATCATCAACCACGCGTGTAGTACCGGAATAATTGCTATGGAAATTCGCGCAGTAGGTTTGTGCATGAAACCCGTACGGAAAATGTTTAAAAATTGCCCTCATTTCTTTCGTCAAACCTTGATATGCTGGTAAGTTGCACGAACTTGTGCATTTCCTATTTTACTTTTTGAGCAGCTCTCGAAGTTATTAACATTCTGATGTGATCACTTGAGTGATCGTCGTTATTAAACACACCTCCGACGGCAGCCGAGCCGGTACAACTTCGCGGAAGGCAGGCCAGCTCGCCGCAAAAAACAGGGCCCCGTTGTCCCGCCGGTACCTGCGTCATAGATTAATCGCTAGCTTACAGTACAGGTGTTTATCTGATGTTCGGCGACGTTTTTACACCAAATATCGCGCGAACGCGTCGTGATGCGAATACATCACACTCACGACACAATAACCGATTACTTGAACCACCGGAAGCGACGAACATTGTAAACTTGGGTCGAAAGTAGTCGAGTCCGTGGCGGCCAGTGGCGGCCAGTGGCATGCGCACGAAGCATTAGTACTTTCTAAAGATTCTACAGCATATTCTGTATATCTTATATTCCGTCTGTATTTACCCAGCTCATTAAAATCTACCGATTCAAGATATGTATATTAAATTCATATATATTTTTTTAATTTGTGTATATTAATAGAACAAGCCTGCGACACCGTGTAAGTGTACGTAGGTATTAGTTAATTACTGAACAAAAACAATCACAGATAGTAATCGGGTATCATAAAACATATAAAATAATTTGAGACGATATTGGGTTGCGGGTCCGAACCAGGAATTCGTGCGTCATTGTCCGGTCGGCGCGGGCGGCGCGGCCGGCGCGGCCCGCTCGGACGGGTGGCGGGCACAAAGCGCGCGGCACAATACTGCCACCTCGCTGAACAAACGGACGAGAAAAAACAACCGAACTCCTCGACAGCCGCAATTTTTCGAACTTCTTTATGGATAGTCGTGATATATGGCGGTCGAGCCGGCTGATTTATGCGCTCCGCCGTGGAGGAATTTAATAAAGTGCCACCAGTTCATCGTTGCACCGGCCCCGACCGCTCCCTGACGATCGACTGTTCCGTGTGCGATCTCGCTTTGTCGTTAGAGAACGCTTTTGCCTACCGACAGCACTGGCAATAGATAGATAAGATTAAGTCGGACCTTATGTTGCCCAGCTTTCAAACTCCTTCAGATATTTAGCTATCTACGGTAGAAAACTGGTTACCTACATGCATTACATTATTTTCATAATATAACAAGAAGGAGTTGCATAGTTTTAGAAATAAATAGGAATAATAATTAGCAACTTTCTATAGAAAAAAATCAATCGCGTAGTCTGCACCACTCTTATGGTCCCTAGCCATAGAAGGCGGTGTGTGAATGCTGTGAGACCAACTTCCAGTGGCAGACCACCGGAGTGCAATCAATTTCCTAAACACATTATGATTAATGGGCGAGTCGGTATATCATCGCAGTATGGGGACAGGGGGGTGTGATAGACCGCGCGGTGAATTAACATCGACTTACTGTTTGTTGCCAGGAAGCCCCGTCGTCGACGAGAGCGCGCTGCCGGGTATCGAAGTAACTAAATGTACGTATACATACCTACTGCATATCGTAGGTACATTACAATACTTATTTAATACTTGTTTTGTATTTTGATCTCGAAATATCTTTTATTTAAATATTTATTCATGAAATGTAAGATATGTATAGGAAGTTAATAAAAAATATGCAGAAAGTTATATTTTCAGCGTACTAAGCAAATCAACCTGAAACTATTGCAATATTCCTCCTCTAAAATAATATGTAATATCGTTGCCGCCTTCGCTGCATTTCAACAAACTTTAACTCCTCAGATTACAGTTCTCGCCGTATTTCACGTGACGGAGACATCTTTATTACAAAACTTTTATTTTGTTAACCTCTCTGTTAGGTCACCGATGTAAATTATTACTTGACTCGATTTTGTACACTTGTATGTCTGCCATGAACATGTGTATTGGGTGTACCGTTTAATTCTGTTATTTTACCATTCAAAGCGTTGCAAACATTTAAAAAAAGATATGCCGCCATCGGAAACTACGATTAGCGCACTATCGAACTGAATTAAGAAATGGTAGAGTTTTGCCATAATTTATTTTTATTTATTTATTTCTTTTGAACCATACAAGAAATAATGGTACAAAGGCGGACTTAATGCTGTAAGCATTCTCTGCCAGTCAACCTTCAGGCAAAATTGAGAAGCGACGAAGGCGGTACCTAAAATTAAAATAAAATAAGGATAGATACAATATACATATAAATATAATATAATAAATATAATATAAATATAAATATAATAATAAAGTATATATATATATATACTATATATACGTATATATATATATACATACGTATGTGTATGTATATATATATACTCTTAGCAAAAACGAGACTAAATAAATAAAAATAAGAAATTAATTAAGATCACGGTATCATCATCATCATCGGATCATCAGTATTTTAAATGGTGAAATTTATAAATCACGAAATAGAAAATCAAGCAGACGTTCACTACAAATATAAGTGTGTCAAGACGAGCGCTCATCGTCTTATATAGGTGCTTGGCGGTGACTGTCCGCCATCCCCTCCTCTTAACGGATTTGACGTCACTTTGCTGCTAACAATACATATATACATACATATAAATATTAAGTATAGCTAAAATTACTGTAAATATATACAAAAACACATGTATAACAATGGTGTAACACATATAGCTATAAAAATACATAGGGAATGTAGTGATGGCAAATTTAGCTGTTTTGAAGGAGATCGCGAAGTTTTCTCTTGAAGTTCAGTCTAGTAGCTGGTTTTCTTAGATTGTCGGGAAGAGCATTCCAAAGTTAAACGGCTTGAACGGCAAATGAATTGGAAAGGAAACCTGAACGGTGAAGCGGTACAGAGAGCAACAATGTCTCAGAAGAACGAAGTTGCCGTTCATGATCGGTGTGCAAGAACTGAAACAATTGTTTCAGGTACTGAGGAGTATGGTTTTCGTATAGAATAGAGTGGAGGGTGGAAAGTATTCTTAAATGTCTTCGTATCCGAATAGGAAACCATTTTAACTGCGACTGATAAGGAGAAACATGGTCAAATTTGCGAAGACAAAAAATGAAACGGACACAGTTGTTAATAACACGATCCAGTTTATTAAGCAAATCCTCATTAAGGTCAATGGTACACACATCCCCATAATCAATTATGGGAAAAATTAAAGCTTGCACCAGAGTCATTTTTACCTTGACTGGTAGGAAATTTCTCAGCCGATTAAGTACGCAGAGTTTTATAGTAGCGGATTGACAGATTTCCCGAATGTATGTAGTCCAACTAAGATTGTTGTCAAAATATACGCCCAAAGATTTAACCGTCGGTGAAAAAGGTATAACAAAACCGTCGAACATTATAGGAGTGACAGATCCTAGGTCAACTTTAACTATCTGCCGACTACTTCCTATAACAATCGCTTGACATTTCTTCGCGTTAACTTTTATACCAAACTTACAAGACCATTCAGCTAAAACTTTCAGGTCCTTGTTAATATTTTTAATAGCATTATTAATCAATGGTGCTTCGGCTTGTGAATAAATTTGTAAATCATCTGCATGAAAATGGTAAGAGCAGCCAAGTAAGAAAGATAAAGAATTGATAAAGATTGAAAACAACAAAGGAGAGATAATTCCGCCTTGTGGTACACCAGATGTTACATCATACCAGTCAGAAGTCTTATGATCAAGACGAACTGCTTGCTGACGACCACCAAGGTACGAGGAAAACCAGTTTAGTGAGGTAGTAGAAAAATTTAGGCTCTGAAGTATAGCGAGGAGAATTTCATGGTCAACCATATTAAAAGCGTTGGAGAAGTCAATGAGAACTAATACAGTGACCAGTCTATTTTCCATGCCAGTGCGAATATCTTCAGTTACCTTAAGAAGGGCTGTGGTGGTACTGTGACCAGGACGAAACTCAGACTGAAACTGGGAAAGATAAGTAATTTTAGATACAAAAGCAGAAACTTGTTTATGAACCACGGCTTCGAGCAATTTGGAAAGAAAAGGTAAAATAGAAATTGGCCTAAAATTATCAAGCTGACAGGGGTTAGCTAGTTTCGGAAGAGGAATAATAAAAGCTCTACGCCATATCTCAGGAAATTTCCCTGTTAATAATGAAAAATTTATGATATGGGTAACAACAGGAAGAAGGACATCAAGAACAAGAACAATCATAGTGCGACTAACATCGTCAGACCCCACTGAATTAGATTTTATTGATAACACGGTTTTACGAATATCTTCAATTGATACACTAGAGAAGGAGAAGGGTGTAAGTTGATATTTGGTCCAGGAATAAATTTCCGCAAGAGTCCTTGACTTCACAATAGGACAAAGATGAGGAGTGACTGTAAAATGTTTATTAAAGTCATTAGAGGAGAACGTTGTATCATATGAACGTAAAGAAGATTTTCCAATGCCAAAAGAATTAAGGAATTTCCATATATGGGTAGGTGAAGATTCCAAAAGGTTATCCAAAAAATATCTGCGCTTAGCTGCCCTCACCATTTGATTGCAGCGATTACGCGCCGACTTATACGCAGACCAGTTCGCATCGCACCGGTCACCCTTAAATTTACGAAATGCCCGGTCCCGCCGCGTCATAGCCATACGAACACCTCTAGTAATCCAAGGGGCCGGAGGCCGTTTTACCTTAATCTCCTTAATAGGCGCACGTGCATCGAACAGTTTCAATATCAATTGCTTCAGTTTAACTACCTTAAGGTCGATAACTGTTGCATCATAAACAGCACTAAAATCTATTGCAGACGCATCACATATTAATGCTGTTTGGTCTATTTTCGCAAAGTTCCGCATTCGAATTGTTTCAGGTTTCGCCTTGGGCGGACAAATATTATATGCAAGATAGATTAAATCATGATGCGAAAAACCGGGAGATAACAACTGACCATGCTTGGAGACTAATTGAGGAGAAGCAGTTATAGGTAAGTCTAGCAGTGTATCTGGAAAATCCAGGTTGTGATGAGTAGGATTAGAAGGGAGTATTGAAAGATTTACTGAGGAGAGAATACTCAGGAGCTTAGAAGTTCGAGGAGAACTTTGAAGAAGGTCAGTGTTAAAGTCGCCCATGATTATGAGATGTGCGTAATCCGTACAAAAGTGTTCTAAGACTGTTTCCAAACTGGAGAAATAATTGAGAGAAGGAGGACAGTAAATAACGCCAAGTGCAACTTTGGAACACCCAATCCGAACTTCAAGAAAAAGATATTCAGCCGATGCAGAGTATTCAGAAGGAGAGGTGGTAATTATGGTGTATGGAATGTCATGACGGAGGTAGATAGCTACGCCACCCCCACCTTTACCAGTTCGATCATTCCTGACGAGGATGTAACCTGGTAAGCAATAGAGATGGGCCTGGAGAGAAGGTTTAAGCCAACTTTCAGATATTAGTATTGCATGTGTAGATGATGATGTAAAAGTATCCAATAGTTCTGAATGATGCGCTGGAATACTCTGAGCATTCAAATGACACACGTTGAAAGTTTTAATAGAGCCATGAAGGGCAGTATTAAGTAGATTACCTAAAGTCTCAGGATCACTAAAAGCCTAATTGTGAAACTATGACGTAAAATAGATCTTTAATTAGCAAAAAAAAGGAAATTGGAATTTCGAAAAAGGAAATTTGCATTTCCCGGGCTATTTCGAAGAGATTACATTAAATTATAGTCATATTTATTCTTAAGCTATAAAACTATCCGCTGAATCGACACTGTGTGTGACCTAGTATGGCTATCTACTGATCTTATTGATTATGGATTATACTCGCAAACGTCATACTTTAAACGGCCAGTGTCTGCTACGAATATAAATCACACCGTCATCAATTAAGATAACACGACCGCTTTAACCCCTACCTCCTCCCCTCCCCTACCGCCATACCCGGCCCACGCCTCTGCAACCACCTTAACAGCCTCGCTATGGTAATAACGCGTCATGTCCATTGAATATAGTGCCAGATAAGAATCTAATGTGATGTGCTTGCACTATCTTGACGTTTGAAATTTATTATAATTAAGGTAATTATAACAAATTTCAATTTTCCTAAATTGTGTAATCTATTTCTGTTTATCAGCCTTTTACAGTCCACAAGTCGGCAAGTCGAAGATGTGTGTGATGTTTGCGATTGATATTAATGGCTAGTCCTTTCCATTCCATCAGCTTCAACATATCTTCCAATGCAGCAACAGTTTCGGGGAGATAACGTATCCTTGCCTGAAACCTCTTTGCAATTGGATGGACTTCGTGTTTTTATCATACCCCCCTGTGGTGTCTTTGACTGATATGGTGGCTGATCTATTAACACCTCGATATACCGATAGTCGATCTCGCATCGCTAAAGAGGCTCCAGCATCCCAAAACTCCTGAGTATTCGTATACCTATAGTCAATGGTACTATAACCTTTTCGGAATTCAGCTTGCTTGGGTACGCTAAAAGTTGTGAAGTCTACGTGCAATATAATTAATTAGTGAAGCTTTCTCGGGCGTCTGGTTAAAGGGCATGTGATCCACGTGGATGTGCGAAACCGCTTACTACCAGTTTGTAGCGAGATAGAAGAGCTGCCTTTCGAGGTTGCTTCCGCTACGCAGTATCGAGATGTTGGAATAACATCCCTCCACCGATAAGGAACCCGCAAACTGTTTCCAGATTTAAAATTAAACGATGTAAAAGACCTTTTACACCAACTTCAAGAAAGCCAGGAGACGTTCAAACGTAATACGAGTGGTATGTAAGGGAATAGACAGCGTCTTATACTTACGTTTCGACCATTTCGCATCCGCGTACAAATTTATTCAGTATAGTAGATACTAAATTAACATCATTTATTAAATATCCAGTCACTTTTGTTTATTTTGATTAATGATTTATTGGTTATTTATACGTTAAACGCTGAGCGATCAATCTGTCAATTCTATGTTTATGTCGAACGAAATGACAGACACCTTAGACAGACCGCAGAGTAGTTTAATTTATCCATACAGTTTTTGTCACCTTTTTACTTTAATTTTAATTTATTTGTAGTTTTTTTTTTGTTTACTATAATTGTAAACTCTAATAATGATATGCACCTAGTTTATTGTACTTTTGTAAAATATGTGTAAAATGTGCTCTGTCACATCACGTAGCGGACCCTTCGGAAGAACAGCGCTGGTTGTCTCCTGATTACCAGCATAATGCTGAGCAGGATCACATCACACACATAATGAGAAATTTGTAAATTATGTTCAGAAATACAAGGGGTCTGCGTTGTTTCTCCCGTTTTAGAGGGAATCAAATAGCTACAGTGATAGGTTTTCGTTCATCTTCCAGATCCGATGTGATACCGTTATCGCCTGATACCCTATTATTCTTTAACTGAGGCAGGGCCTCTCTTATCACGTATAGATTTACGTCCAGGATAAGATAAGATAAGAGGAGAGTTAGGAATAGAGCTGGGTAGTATAGCTTACATAAAGATCTCCAACAGAACGGACGTCGCCAAACTGCTGCGTCGGCCGATCAGAACGGTGCAGCTCGAACTTGGTATCCCAATCAACGAAGGATTGGTAGATGGCGCGTACCTTTTTTTTTTCTTTTTTTTTTTAACGTGTAGAAAGACCCTCGTCTCGTCTATCCGGCCACGGGGATCCGATCAGGTATGTGGGACTCGAACCCACTAAAACCACACGGTGTCGACACCTACCGCTTGGGTGCCAGGACAGTGTACTACTCTCGCTCCACTGTCCCAGCGCGGCGGCCGCTAAATTGGCGGCCTCAGCCCGGCCTAGGCAGCCTAGGCACGGCACTCTCTAGCCCCTCTCCTTGATGGTAGATGGCGCGTACCTTTTTTTTTTTTTAACGCTGGGAAATGCATTTACGCATCCCGCGGCGGTGAGGCGGCGGGTATGTGGGACTCGCTGGCACGTCCGCTACGTGCCAGAATAACCACTAAAATCCAGCGGGGCCCTCATCGTCTTCATGGGGCGCCACGGGATCGCTCGCGCATACAACCGTGACGCCCCGACGGTTGGCCCGCCTAAGCGGGCCGCCTTCGCCTAGAGCGCTCTCGGGCACCGTGAGCGCTCTACTGCCCCCGCATGTTCCCATCCGCTGCGCCCTCCGCTCAACAGAGGGACACCCGGAGGAACCTACTCCGTGGGCCGCTCTTAGTCTGGTCCTTCACCCTGCGACTTCCGGTATGAGTAACTAAGCCGTATAGCCTCAGGGATCACTAGGACACCCAAGCCCCCNNNGGGGGGGGGGGATGGCGCGTACCTACCCTAACCTAAGTCAATATCTCAATCGCCGTTTTAATCACTAGTAATTCTAATATGATCCTAAGTAACTTTGCGGGTTCTCAAAGCGAACCTTGCCGCCAGTCTGCGAAATGAGGTATCGATAAGAACGGCGCTTTTAAATATTACAAGGTATGAGTGAACAATCGACAATAGGCTAAAACAAAAGCAGCCGGCGAGGATAATCCGCAGCCATAAGTTACATGCGCGTGCGCGCTTCTGCACCAAATAAACGACGCGCTGCGGAACAATAGCGCGGTCAATACGGTAGCCGTCATTTGCATATCGAGCATCGGCCGGACCAGCGCGCACGTCGCACCCCCGAGCCATTGTAAACGCTATTCCTCATCACCACTTAAACCATAATACTGCAAACGTGGAGCGCTGGAGATATGGAGTCGAGTCGCTAACCGCAGCCGAGCGACCCGCCGCTCCGTCTGCTCCGTCTCCCGGTGCTGTTGGACCCAGCGGCGCGTTCAACTTGTGCAGTTTCTCTACCACTTGTCAGAGCCGCAGAGCTGAAAGTCGCACGTCGCCCCGGACGCGTCCGTCGACAACTTGTGCGGCCGGGGGTGCAAGTTCTCTCGTTGGTCACTGGTCGGTATCGCGTTATTGTACTTTATATTCCGCGTCAGAAGTGTATGGCGATGTTTGCTTGAAACGAACCGCGCGCTAATCTGCGATGAACACTGCACACGAAGCCGCTTCTTTATCCGCCATGAAATTTTTAACTTGGCGTGTGAACTTAGAAGTTCGGTTTGTAAATTAAAAGTTTGTGTCAGGTAAATTAAAATCAATAATTATATGTCAAAATTTTAAAGAGGAAAAATAAAGTATAGAATTGCACAAATTTATTTAATGCAGACAGACTAAAGAAAAATCAGACTCCGTATGGTATTAATTGAGACACACGGAATATAATTATTTGTAAAAAGTTTGTGATTGTCTATATGCTCTATTGATAAATGTATGCATCATTGACTGTTGAGCTCGGTCAGTGAAACCGGTGCGTGGTGCTGGCGCTACACCGAAATATATACGAGTAACACAGTTGTGTGGTTGGTTACGTTATACGATGCCTTCATTTTATCTACGTATTTGAAACTAGAAAGGAAGTCGAAGTGAGATCAGTGACAATTGTTGGATTGAACAGAATACTACCTTATGAAGTAGGACTAAGTATTCCAATATTATATTTGGGATTAACACATGGACTGTTCCGAAAGCAATCTGTATTCACGTAGCGAGAAACTTACGATAGAATACATTGTTTACTGTACATACATTTTTCATAATAAAATAAAAATTTGAAATATTATTTATGTATATGCTACTAAAATATCTTATGCAATCCAGAAATCTAAAAGTCTCTCTTCGGTAAAATAACGGTTTTTTCGGTAATTCTTTCACTACTCAGGCGATTCTGCTATGGAATGCCTACCCACTTAACGTCAGAACCTCTCCTGGCAAGAATGTTTTTAAAAGATCATTGCGGGAGCATCTGTTGAACGTATCCTCAACTCATAGGGTTGGCGAGTGATGGCAGCACCGCCGCGATGACGTAGATACTCGGCTGACATCGTGCTACAACATAGCCTAGCTAGTGGAGTGACGCCGGATGGAGCCACAGTTTACATTCTGCGGTCGAAGAGATCGGTTCCTCCGCACTGGGAACTGTTACTGGTTTCGTTTGCCCGGTGTGAAGTGTTTGCTAACAATTAATTAAAAGTGTTTGACGATTAAGTACGCCCGCGCTATGTTCGACAATGTTGCTAAAACTACTGGCTATATATAGTTGTTTAGAGTAATATGATATTGTAAATTTTATCTGAGTGCTTGTGACGCCCACCTCGCGCCGGGTTGGCTGGTTGAAAATGCATTAAGTTCCTAACTATTCATATCTTAATGTGAAACAGAGATGTTATGGAGCTCCGTAACCGTAACCGAAACTATCGGATATCCGAAATTAAAATATATCCGAAACCGTAACCCAATCAGATAAAAAATTTTCGGATAATTTCGTATAGAGGCAGAGTCTAAATAAACACGTTATGTCCCGTTTTCGCTAGTGGAACCGAGCTGTTTTATTATTTACTTTTCAGGGGTAATGTTTTTTTTCTGTGATTATTTTACCAAATAATACCTACAAATAAAGTCAAAGGCTCCAAATACATTCTATAATTTTCCAGTCGTAAATCATGTAATATCCGTAACCGTAACCTAAACCGGTAAAATATTATTCATATATCCGTATCCATATGCACATCCGAAATTTCATGTCCATAACATACCTAATGTGAAATTAAATTACCACGTTAAATTTATATGAAATAAGTATGATTTTACAGTCTATATAGACTACACTCTATTAAACGTATACCATACAGAAATACATTTGCATTAAAATAATCAAACACCTTAACTACGTAGATAATTTAAAACGATATCGAAGTTCTGTATAAAAGAGAAACAAATATGTCAACAACTTATAATATTGGTATGCACTAAAACTGAAATAGACCCGATTTTGTTATGTAATCGGTACTCACGATACGTTTTATTTATTGCCAATATTTCGTTTCGTATCGTGAGTACCCGTTACATAATAAAATGTATAAATTCCGCGGTGACATTAGTTTAAAATCATATAGACCCAATTAACTATAAAAGCTTTGACTTATGTAATGGTGTTAAGAATTTTAGGTCCAAGTGTACTCGCGACTCTATACTTAATAATAATATAGATATACTTCGGTAACTTGGATAGAAATGTAGTCACCGGCTACATTACACCAGTGTAGTTGTCATTTATTTAATAACCTAAATACCAATCACATCGTACACCAAAACATTAATGGGCCAATAAGCTAATTTGGCAGCTAATTAATTAGCCAAAACCGGCAAACTCATTGACATCAAATATATAACGGGCAGAGTATAATTAATGGGAACGAATCTTGTCTTACCGTTTCTAATTATTCTTTAGCATCATATCATATAATTTGACGACCCCGTAGCCCAGTTGGTAGTGACCCTGCCTGCCGAGCGTGGGGTCCCGGGTTCGATTCCCGGCCGGGGCAGATATTTTATGTGACAGATAAATGTTTGTTCTCGGGTCATGGGTGTTTGTGATGTGATAATTGTGTATGTCCATGCCACCCGCATCACAGGGAATCCTAGTGCGGGGGTGTGAGTGTGTAAACGTTATTTATTTATTTATTATTATTTATATTGCAGGAGGAAACATCGACGTAGAGGATTGTGATCAGTAATGGACTTCATTACAAAAAATTTATGCCATATATGGATATCCTACAGTTTTCAGACTAAATGAACAGAAGACCAAATATTTTTATAGTTCGTGTCATCGGGCACCGAAAACAAACTCGTTAATGATGAATCGGTTTTGCGATATATTAAATTATATTTTATTTAAGCTTTCTGTGTGCAAAGACAAACCAATTATATGTATAGACTTTAATACTGACATGTTAGCAAGGTCATAAATACATAAAGTGTTTATTACATTATACAATCAGATATACGAATTCCAAGCTTCAACTTGTCCAAACTTTAGTCATACATCGATAATATTTGCCACAATATTAAAGATCAGGCGTCATAAATATTAAATAACCCGTATCCCTTTAAATATTAGGACGAACTATGACGCGAGTACTTACGAGCTACTACCGAGCTGTTCGTGGCATATGCTGAGCTTCGCTCCTTTTCGCAGTTGTTCTTCCTTTTTTTTTCTCTTTTATGTTGTGTTTAGATTATTATTATTATTACTATTTCTGTTCTTTGTAAGTTTTTTTTATGTTTTAATATTTGCTTTGTTTGTTTTACATTATTTGTCAAGTTAAAAAAAACTGCGAATAAATATTATTTCTTTCTTTCTTTTCGATTACTCTTCGGATATCGTCAGGTATAAAAACTTGTAGTTACAATGACAGTCATTTTAAAATGAAAAGTTACACTTGCAAATTATTCATTCTTATTAGTTGACTCCGAATATATATGATATCTTCAATTTGATGTTTTTACAATATATTAACATGTTATTACCTAGAAGACGCGACCGAAGTAGGCACCGAGGAGTGGCGCGGTCACGTGGCACCACGTGATGCATTAACACCCATTTGAATTGAGTGACAGCGCACAAACGACACTCTCCAGAATAATCCATACATTGCGGCGGGCCTTCGGCGCGGCCTATTTCCAGAACATTAACATGCCCGGCCGCCGCGTAAGAACCGACGTCGCACGAACACACTCGACCGTCACCTCACAGCCATTGACACCTTCGGTAAGAAATATGAGCATAAGTTTACCTCGTATATTCTTTCATCAACATAATATATTTAGTATCAGGCATCGCCTTGCCTAACCCAAAACCTTTTCAAAACAGTTATTACCTACTGTCATCTCGAATCTTTCGGTGCTTCAGATTCGCTCAACGATAAAAATATTTAAGCCGTACGTCATCTTCGTTATTAATAAAATGGTTGTAGGATTTGTAACGCAATGGATAGTGGATCGCGCCCCGAGTTGTTGAACTCGGTCGTTCGCCACCGACTGTCTCGAGCGGCCGCGCGTCGGACATTGGGCGATTTCTAAACTATAAAGTAATGAAACATAAAACAATAATAACACAAAAGATTGCTAGAATTAGTTATAAACAATATTGCAACACTTGTACTATCTATCTATCATGTAATAATAAAATTCTAACTGATCGCTTACTGTATATGAACGATATATGAGAAAAACCATTATTACGTGCCTTTATTAACGCAATAGAACCCAAAACGATAGTTGTTAGAATTTTTGTCTGTTTGTCTGTGCGTTTGGTCTTAATACTTAAATATTTATCGCTTAATACTTAAAGTTTGTTTCATTGCAATCCGTCCATCAATAAAAAAGTTATGAATTAATATATTGTTAACAGCAAAGTGACGTCACATCCGTTAAGAGGGGATGGCGGAAAGTCACCGCGAAGCACCTATATAAGACGATGAGCGCTCGTCTGGAGACAATAGCGCCTCCTTTCCCTAAAGGGGGTCGCATCAGATGACGGCTTAGAGGCCTCCAGGCCAAAGCCAGCCTGGGGTGGTGTTAAGTGGGTAGGCCCCTAGGTTTTTTCGGGAGTCCCACATAACCAGCGCAGCCGGCTGCGCTGGTATGCTATGAGCATTCACCACCCCCCTCCCCCGTTTCCGGAGGGTAGCCCTATCTCCTTGTCTGGACGCAAAAAAAAAGTCTGGAGACACTTATATTTGTGGTGAATGTGTTTAGGGGGAAAGTCTGCCCGTTTGAATAGTCAATTCTGTTTCATCTTATATTTGTTTAGAATTGATTTAGAAAAGTCTGCTTGATTTGCTATTTCGTAATTTATAAATTTTACCATTTAAAATACTCGTGATCTTAATGAAGTTCTTATTTTTATTTATTTAGTCCCGTTCGGCTAAGAATATGTATTTCTAATTCACACAACGAGGAAACCCCAGACAAATGCAGGTGCTATCTTTAAGCGTAAGGTAGTTTTTCCGAAGTGACTAGTACAATACTATATTCGATAATCGAGTATAAAAAGCGTTTACGGCGGACTGAACTTTGCTGCTTATAAAGTGCCGTACAAAAATTGGTCGGCGACCGGATAGTTTCCGGTGTTACGTTACGATAACCGTGTTCTATCAGATATCCTCGTACGTTGACGCGACCATATCGTCGAACGGTAACTCATAAAATGCCCTCTAATCGAATGCCATAACCATAACTCACCATAGATTCAGCTCGAGGTGTCACCGTACAGCCGACAGGTGCATCGAATAATTTCAACGGTGACAATTTGTTTTTCTACCAAACTTAACAATAAACTCATGATCATAATTGTATAGGTAAGTATAATGATGTTTATTTTGAGGCCTAATTAGGGGACGATTAGTCTCCAACTTGCAAGACTATTTTTATTGTGATGTTCCAATTTTTTTCCTACGAATTAACGTAAACCTTATTAAACATGTAAATAACGCAACTGACGCAGTCGTCCACAGTAATGTCGTAGTTTGTTTTATTTTCACTCGGCTTACATATTCAGGAGGACCTATAAATGTACAATTATTTATACACGCGCTCGGGCTTCGAGCTTAATTGTGCATTTCAGCACTTGATACGGTGCGGCGGATCCGGACCGGTCGA
>PDGT01000091.1:1280939-1307539 GCA_003671415.1 Megathymus violae
CCATGTGGAGGTGCTGTATGACCTGGACACACAGCATCTCCCCATATTGGTCACTCTTGGCCTTGGGGCAGAATGCGTTTCAGTACCGCGCGTGCGCCGCAGGACGGATTGGGAGTGCTTTCAGCGACAACTGGGAGCGGTCAAATACCATCTGCCGCTCAACACGCCCGAGGGCCACCACCCAGAGCCGGGTAGAGTCCCGTCGCATCGAGACGCTTCCGGTCCGCCAGCGGAGCATGATACAATGTAAAAGGTGTCTGCGCAAACACTGGGCGCAAACGCGCTGTCCTCGGGTCAAGCGTGACCTAAATGCGCTGGCCGAGAGGTTGACTGGCGAGATGAGGGAGTACCGAGGGGCCAGCTGGGAGACTCGTGTCGACCAAGCTGGCGAGTCGGCCACTTCACTCCACCATCTCGCCAGGCAGCTTTCCCGAGCCAAGGTGCCCGTTTGCCCGCTCGTCAATCAGGCGGATGAACGGGTATACTCAGCGCAGGACAGAGCGGAGGTTCTTGGAGAGTACTTGGAGGGGGTTTTTATACCCCACCCCGCCGCGCCTGCCGCCCACGTGCATCACGAGCACGTCGGGAAACGCGTACAGGACTTCATCGAAGGCCCGACACCGACGCTCGAGGGAGTGCGATTTATCGCCCCTTCAGAGACTCGGAAGGAGGCCTTGCGACTACGAAAGCGCAAGGCCCCAGGCTTAGATGGGGTCACAAATCTGGCGATAAGTATGCTGCCCAAGAGAGCCGTGGTCGCGTTGACTCGGCTCTATAATGTTATTCTCCGCACGGGCTACTTCCCCAACATCTGGAAGTTAGGGAAGGTCGTAGTTCTTCCGAAGCCGGGTAAAGACCGCCGTTACCCGGCCAGCTACCGTCCCATCACGCTGTTGCCGACACTGGCGAAGCTGTTCGAGCGTCTGGTGTTGAGGCGCATACTGCCGTCACTTGATATAAGGGACGAGCAGTATGGGTTTCGGGCCGGCCGCTCGACCACGCTTCAGCTGACGCGGGTGATCCACCATATTTGTAATGAGCTCAACTATGGGCGGCACACGGTCGGAGTCTTCCTAGATGTTGAGAAGGCTTTCGACCGCGTGTGGCATGCTGGGCTCATCTACAAATTGTTGGACTCATCCGTGCCAGCTATGCTGGTTAGGCTGCTAGCGTCACTTCTCGATGGGCGGTCGTTCGTAATATCGGTCGAGAACGCGACCTCAGACCCTCGCCCCATATGTGCGGGAGTGCCACAGGGGAGCTGCTTGTCGCCGGCGCTGTACGCGTTTTATACCAATGACATCCCAACTCTTGAGGGGAACCTCCAAGAGTGGGAGCGCGATGCGGTGCTGGCATTGTTCGCGGACGACAGCGCGTATTTCCTTTCGTCCCGTAAGGCTGAGCTAGCGGTATCGCGTATGCAGCGCTTGCTGGACCTTCTGCCTACTTGGCTGGACAAATGGAGGATAGCCGTCAATGTCGGTAAGACGGTCCCCGTTTTGTTCACCAAGTCGCGTAAACTGATGGCGCCGCTTCGCTTCCGTGGCCGGGAGGTGGTGTGGCAGCCAACCGTTAAATACCTAGGATGCATCATCGATAGCACGATGCGGATGGCGCAGCATTGTAGCCACGCCTTAGAACAGGCGCGTGCCGCTCGTGCTATGCTCCGACCGGTGCTGTCATCCAGGCTTCCACTTAGGACAAAACGAATAGTGTACTACACCTACGTTCGGTCACGAATGATGTATGCGGCGCCAGCATGGTACGCGCTGGCATCTAGGTGGCAGCGCAAGCGCTTGCAGGCGCAGCAAAATCTGGCTCTGAGGGCGATCGCGGGGGCGGGTCGGTACGTCCGGAACGACGTGCTGGCGCGGGACCTCAAGGTGGTGACGTTGGACGAGTATGCGGTCCGCTTGGCAAAGTCGATGTTCGACCGAGCCGATAACGGGCCGCATATTAGTCTAAGAGGGATCGCGCCTCTGCACGCTCGGCCCCCGGACGGCTACCCGCTTCCGCGGGAGCTCATAGAGCCGGACTAGGTCCCCGACCATCAGGGGAACTACGGCTGCGACCTGGCTGGCCTTACGGACTGGATCCCCCCGCTAAACAGCTGGGACCCCCCCCCTTTACCGGGAGACTCTTGTTCTCCCGAGTTCAAGCCCGGGTAAAAAAGATGACCCTTGAGACCCGAATATCCCCACCACACAAGCTGAAAGAGCAGTGGTGTAGGAAGAACCCGTTGTTGTTGGTATTTCCTCTGGCCTTATCGTTTGGGTAAAGGACTTTCTGAGCGAACGGGTTCTCCGAGTTGTCGTCGATGGTTGTTCGTCGCAATCGACGGCTACCAATGCCGGAGTTTCTCAGGGATCCGTTCTGTCTGCTACTCTATTCCTGCTGCACATCAATGATCTGCTCAAAGCCCAGTATCTATGGGTATGCAGATGACAGCACAGTAGTGGAAAGATACCTTCCGAAACCTCGGGCCAGTAGAGACGAAATACAGTTCGAAAGAGAGGCCACGGTGGAACGTATAATTCTCACACTTGGGGAAGTGTCCGAATGGAGCGATGCCAATCTTCTGAGATTTAACGCATCCAAAACTCAGACGTGTCTGTTCCAAGAGGAGCCCGTTCACCTTGGCTCCTACTTTTCTTAGTGCATCCTTGGAATGCACTGACCGTCTTGAATTGTTGGGAATTGAAGTTTCGTCGAACGTCAACTTTGGGCAGTTCATCGAGTCTAAGGTTAAAGCAGCTGCAAGGAAACTGAGGGTCCTTGCGAAGGTGAGACAGTACTTCACACCGAATCAGCTTTTAACCCTGTATAAGTTCAGGTTGGTGCTGCCAAATGTCATCTATCTGCGTTGGACTCGATGGAGAGGCGTGCAAAGAGGCTCATTGGTGACCCAGATCTGGTTGAAACTAATCTGCAAAGCCTTGAGCACAGGCGCAGGGTTGCCAGCCTCTCGGTCTTCTATAGGGTACATTTTAGAGCGTGTGCACAGGAATTGTTCCAATTAGTTCCCCCATCGCCGTTCCTCCATCGGACAACTCGACGTACGGCAGATATCCACCTTTACGTAGTGAACGTATCACCTGCACGGACGACGCGGTTTGCATCTTCATTCATCATGCGCACTTCAAAGGACTGGAATAACTTGCCCGCGTCGGTGTTCCCGGCTGCTTACGATGTGGGAGTCTTCAAGAGGAGAGTGAATAGGCTATTTATAAGTTGGTGCGTTCACCATCTTAGACTTCATCACCACTTACCATCAGGTGGGATTATTGTCAAGCATTAACTTATTTTATATAAAAAAGGAAACAAAACACTTTCCTGTCATAGATATAAATTGCACTGCTTCGTATACTCTGTTAAAAACATTGTATGTGGTACAATTATTATTATGCTCCTTTAGTACTAAAATAATCGACAAGGTTCTAATCTTGATCATACGAGTGACCCAACTCGATCACCGACTGTATGTAACACATGTATTTAAAAGGCATTTGCGAGTCAGTAGACCGATCACAGATAGACGAGTCAGAATATAATATTTTTTGCACAACGGGACTAAATAAATAAAAATAAGAACTTCATTAAGACCACGAGTATTTTAAATGGTGACATTTATAAATTACGAAATGGCAAATCAAGCAGACTTTTGTAAATCAATTCTAAACAAATATAAGAAAAGCGGGGGAGGGGGGTGGTGAATGCTCATTGCATACCAGCGCAGCCGGCGGCGCTGGTTATGTGGGACTCCCGAGAAAACCTAGGGGCCTACCCACTAAATACCACTCGAGGCTGGTTTTGACCTGAAGGCCTCTAAGCCGTCATCTGATGCGACCCCCTCTAGGAAAAGGGGGCTCTAGAGTATCCAGACGAGCCCTCATCGTCTTATATAGGTGCTTGGCGGTGACTGTCCGCCATCCCCTCCTCTTAACGAATGTCACGTCACTTTGCTGCTAAGAATATATTATAATAGTACCAATAAAAATAATCATTAAGTTTCCCTCATTCTCTCGGATAGTAGTTTTTAAGAAAGAGAGAACTTTCCGATTCTTTTATCTATCAAATTCGCCAAGGTTCCATCGTTGGCTAAGAGTTATAGAATAACTATAAAAAATATGATAAATTATGTTTACCAGAAAATTTTTGGTTTACAAAACTAACGTGTAAAAGGTTTATTTATGACTAGCGGCCCGCTCTTGCTTCGTTCGGGTCGATCAATTGATTATATATACATGATATATAGCCTATATCCATCTGGAATAATGTATCTTTGAAATGGTAATTTTTGATTATGGATGAGTACACGCAAACTCATGAAATTCGCATTCTCTCTTTATTTCAGTATAAATGTTCGGAACAGTGCTATTCCGATTGCAAACTAACAGGCACTTCAACTTAAAACGTTGATATGGGAACTTTTACTCGAAGTGAAGTAATTTATTAGTTTTTTGGGGCGTATAGTAAAAGGTAAGGATCTACAACGAGTACACAACAACTACAACTACGACTTCAACTCAGTGTGTGCGTCGATCTGGAAGTCACGCGACGGAACACTTTAATTAAGCGGACGGCCCTTGACTTTGACTCCGTCACATATCTTTGTTTAACATAATTGAATATTTGATCCCACCTTTGGGAAACCCCAAAATCCATAATGTTCACTGATTGACTTGTGGTTACCTCAGCATACTATTAAGCTGCAGTGCCCAGATGAGTCGTCACCCACTAATAGCCTTAATAAAAAAATGGTGGTGGTATTCATATCGACCGATTGAAATTTTAAAGTGTTTTGTATTGGGGCCCCAACGTTCCATCGATCCACTTTTTTGTAAAACACAATATATATGAATGCGAAACGTTCGACAGTCTACTTTTACTGTATTACTTAGACGATTAATATTTTCACTTTAACTTTTGAGACATTTAGCAAATAAAAAACATATTTCCCTTGCTTACTTTCAGCATCATGTCAGACACTAAACATTTTAAATGTATGGTTGTCTTATAATTTTTACCTTCATCTTAAAATTCACTGGTCAGCTCACCGCTCCACACTCCTCGACGTGTATCTATCGTGCAGTTTTTGTGTATCAATATTTTGCGCTGATTGTATCTAACGCATCCACACCTCTCTTTGCAAACAGTAATTTTCGGCACTATTCCAAATTCCTCTCGATACACAGCGCCACGCATGCCGCGGTCTATCGAGAGTCAGACAAAATTTATTTCACATTGCTGTATTTAGATATCGAAAAGTAACAATATGTAACTGACGTCGGCCGGTCGATGTCAGTGCGACGTTCCCTTGTCAACGGCAACATTTTATAATAACTATAATAATAACTTTACATACTTCAATGTCTATGATTTTCACAGACTTTAAACATCCAGAAGGAAAGAACATCTTCATATACGAAGGACATCAGTGGCAAAATGTTAGTCATACTCGAGCCACTTATATCCCTACATACAGAAATATATTTGAATGAAAACCAGATGGCTACTTTTTAATTTCAGTGTGATCTCTCTAATAACTCATTACCACTCGGAAATAACGGAAATCATATCGACCTTTCTTTCTAGATCTCAACTAATTATTTGTTCCAGGGTCCACCTCTTTATAATGTTGCGTCTATGGACACGACCGAACACTCGCCGGAGCGCCGACGACCGGAAACGTGTGATTGGCTAATTCATTACCATGACAACCGGTACCTGTTATTGTCGATCGCAAAATAAACATCACCCCGGTCGTCGAGCTGCAGCCGGACCGGCCACATAATAAAATAATGTCCTGCAAAAATATTCGGGACGCGGTACAGTAGGTGTCTCAGAGTACGAGGTAGTTGCATTTCGTTAAGTACAATGAGTGACAGCTGCGATGCGAGTGGCGGCTTCGATTTTCAAACATGTGCAGTGTGTCAGTGCGGCCGGCCGTCGGAGGGACGGTGACGGAGAATATTGTCGATAGCCAGATCGTTTTATGTGCTGTTTTATAATCGCGGCGTGCGAAGAGTGCTTCCTGCTGGCGGTGAGGGCGTGCCATGAGCGTGTCCGTCCGCTCGGTGCTCGTGGAGGGCCCGCAGCCGTCAAGAGCCAAGGGCCCGTACACGTATGCTAGTACACCGCGAGCTCTCTACAACAATGCCAAACTCAAGAAGGATCCCTCTTGGTGAGCATAAGTAATTTGGATTATCAGGGGCGTGCGTTCCTTGTAGGCAGAAATGCAGTGCTTTACTTGCCATTCACAGATATTTTAACAAAACGTTCGTACGTTTTAGATGACTTTAATTAATAGTAAATAAATGAATAACCAAAATATAATAATTTAAAAACGCCTAATATTTTATAAATAGCACCTATTTGCAAGCATACGTTTGCCAGGCGTTTGGCGACAAGCAAGCGGCGCTGCAAAATAATGTACCTAATCAACCTACTCCTGCCGTCGCGTCCCGCATGAGATTTGTTCGCATTTGTGTAGTAATTTTGATGTCCGTGCACAGTTCGCAAACGCACACACCCATGAATATCGAAAGCCGCGACTCCAGCGGCAGGCTACGGAAGTTCGGCAGTTGTCGGGAGTATTCAGAAATGTTCGTTGCCTATAATCCGAGTAAACATAATAAACGGAAATCTAACATTATGCATTTTTGTTTAGTAAGGTTTTATTTGTTTAAATTGTCGAAATGTTTTGTGTTTCGCAGGGGCCATTTTGCTTTTTCATTTGATAACCATTGTTTACTATTTTGTTTGCGCCAGTATATTTATAGTTTTCTTAAAAGATTTTTCATTTTAACATTTGAAAATGTGTACATTTAACAGTTTATTACTGAGTTTCTATAATAATTGTAGTGATTTGCTTTCACTAGTGCGTTTGTTGATTTTTTTAAATGTTATTTGATTGTGAGGATTGTGTTGAAAATGTGTGTTTATTAAAAATTAAAAATAAGTTCTTACAATTGTCATTTAGTGAAGAGATTCAAATTGTGTCTAAATGTAGGTGTGTACCCGAGTTACAACAGTTAAACCAGCAAAAAGGGAATGTAACTCAAAAGTTTCATGTTAAAAATTATGAAACGTATCTAACTGGCAGTGTGGTTGTGTATACACGATTAAATTATATTGTTTTCCTTGCATATTGTTTAGTAATTCTAGTACAGTGTGGACTGAGTCGGGATATTCAGATTTAAATAATTTCTATTCCGCGGCAAAAAAGCATGACCATACAGAAAAACATCTGGAGGCCTGCTTAAAATTAAATACTTTTGGTCAAGTAACCGGAACCTTTTATATGTGAAAATTGAAGCTGACTGGGTGAGTAGTCATAATATTTTAGCTTATTATTTTACTTATTATAATTTCTTCCGCCGCGACGATCGCTCGCTGTTTTGTCTGCGTTGCCGTAGAAGATGTACATGAATAGTAGTACATTTAAGACTTGTTCTGTTGGCATGGTTTCCGACTTAAAAATCCGTCGCGTGGCTGTGGGTATGCTAAAAATCTATAAAAGAAAAAGTTTTTGTGACCGAGTACTCCGTCGCATACCCAGTGTCATAATCCTGTGCACGCCGCTGTGGATTATCTATACTAGTATTATAAAGATAGAGTGCGAATTTTGTGTTTTGGATACCGGAAAGTACTCTGTACAATCACGGCACCAGTTTGAAAAGTTGTTTCACCGTTTGAAAGGTACATTATTCCAGATGAACATAGACTGCATACCATGTAAAGGTAATTAATATCTCAACCCGAACGACGTCGGGAGAGGGCCGTTAGTTTAAGTTAGTTTTTAATAATGATGTATGTACATAGTATAAATTGGTATATCATCATGTCGTTGTGTGACGGGAATAACGTGGTAAATACTTTCAACAGAGTCGTATTCAATATTTATAATGTAGTTGCTCCGTTAAAAACATCTTTTTTAACTTTGTGTCGAAGAAAGTCATGCATTCGGTTACTAAACGGAGCGCGGCACGTGACCCGAGTGATGGCAGCACCGTCGCAGGGGCACAACAGTCCGCAACTCGTGCCGCGACGGAGTCCCGCTCAAGGGAGAGCGTTATAGATAGCAGGACGCACCCGTGTTACAGCCACGCTGGAAACTAGTATCTCTCTGCCAGCAACTGTTGCCCGTCCCATCGGTAATTATTGCTTCAACAGTGACTAGTTACTAGACTTTACTAAGCTCAAATTATCAAATTATCCGCCAGCGAAGATGTCTGTCTGTGGCGCCAGCAACACGCAGTATTGCACATCGACGACATAATAATAAAATTAAATGTAGCGAACGTTATTTTTCTTTAAGGCCAATTAAAAGGAATAAAAATTATTTCGAGTGATGTTGGTATTTGTTAATGTTAGACAAGTTTTGTGCGGAATCGAACCAAATGCGGATTACCGGTTACTGGAATATAATCACATCAGTGTAACCGAAACACACCGTGCATGCCAAATTTTAATTTAATATTCTCCATATTTAATATTTCAAAACTACAATATATATTGTCAATACAACTGTCCAACGTCAGAGCGACCCTGAGGTTACCACCGTAAACACAGTGCACCCGAACAAATCAAGTAACTTTACAGCCCGACGAGTAGGTACTTAATAAATATGTACATTGATGTCGCCACAGATAACTAATTTATTTTTCGATTCACACAATTGTAATTATCTTCTTAAACTTACTGCTTCAGTGAGTACCGCAGTCTCGTCATTCAAATTTTAAACAATTAAAATCTAACATGTACAATCTAAACTTATTAGTTTATAGCTTTAAAGTTATTATAATCTTTTCGGTACTTTTTCCTGTAGCTTTGTTCAAACAAACCTAGAGCTGACCTTCCGAAAGTGAGCACGAAGCATCGCGTGCGCCGCTCCCCGCCAACACGCCACCACGCGAGTGAGGAAACGGTGGACAGAGCGATAACCGTCGATAATCAACGAGTACACTCGTCAGACTACGGTGTCCACGTTCGGAGAGTCGTGTGTCTCGGACACGCCCGTGCGACAATCCTTTCCCACTATAGCGACGACGTTGCCCCGGCCGCAAGGTCGCACCGCAATCGGCTGTCGGCAAAGCGCACAAACAATATACACGATTATTACTGCGCAAATCATCAAGTATGATCTTCAGCTGTTTGTGATCATAGTTTATTTTAGTATGTAGGAGGTGAATTCCCAGTGAGGTTGTGTCTACAGGTATAGGTCGAGTCGATACAAGCAGGTCCATCCTTCTTATAGTGTGCACAGAACCTGTGCAACCTGCCGGGGATCCGACGGACCGATGCTCGGCCCCCGGCCCTTCCGCCCTGTCCGGCCGACTCCCGAATATATTCGTCCATTGTATCTCGGCTACGGTGTTATGTGATGTCCGTCTCGACGTCGGCGTCGACGTCGACGTCGACTACTTACCAGCAGGTTGCTCGTCTTCCCTCCCGTTCGAGGACGAATTACAATTTTCATTCCACAGATTCATTCACTTCAACGATGCCGCTCGGGTTACTAGTTATATGTATAGGATGTAATGAGAAACATCTAAAACTAAAAAGTTTCAAGCTTCAAAATGTTCTGAGCATTATGTAATACGAACAAAACTTTATGTTATACGAACTTCTAGAAACGAGTTTGTTCAATTGATCCATAACTGCCAAGCGTGAAGTGCTCTCTGCTTACGTTATCCCAACGAGTAGACTTTGACATAAAACTGCAACACTAATGTTTCCAACAGCAAGTTGCAACACGTCAATCTCGGCACCAACACCGCCCTATACTACGCTTAACACAAACATTTTGTATTGAAGTACCTACTCGTACGTTATCTAGTTTGTCAAATTCAAATGAAAGTTCCCTTATTCTGGTGTAAAATTCCACGAGTAATATTAAATTTTTAACAATCACTCATGATTATTATTAGTCATCATCATGATTATTATTATATATATTATATATAGTAAAAGTAGTATTACAATCTCATAACTTTCATGTTTCTAGCAACTAATTTTAGTAACCGCGGAGGTGGTCGCGGAGGACCCGCTCGGTGGCGGCTCGCTGACGTTGCAACCGAAGTCGTTAGTGATTAACATTTATTTTAAAATGAAGGCGTTTTCTTCCTCGATATATAAAATACCCTAACACTAGACGACGACGCCGCATCGGGTTTACGGCACGCGGTATGCCGCCGTTGCCTCGGGTAATCACCGCACGACATGGACAATGAGAAATCGTTCATTGTGTTATGAACGGTGTACTATTTTTAGTTATTTTGTGACATAAATACTTAATTGATCCCACCGCAAAACCGCAAAGCTCCAGAATCTCGACGTAAAACCCTCTGCCCAGTCTGGCAGGAGAGGTGTTTGGTCTCTAGCTAAGATGGTCGAGATTAAATTCTATCGATCTATATCTTTTTCGTCAAGAAGTAATACGATATTAAACATTGTTCACGTACCAAATACTTTTACTTAGTAAATATGTCCTTGATTTAATTTATGTTAATCACTTTTTAATTAACAATTAAATATGTCGAGATTCATTTTAACAAACACAATTACTTCAAAGTTTACTTAAAATGCAAATACCAATATTTTTTTTTTGATCTTAATATGCAATTTATAACTCCCGGTACTAGGTACAATTGGAATTACAAGGAAACACATTTTTGAGCTTCAAATATACATATCTTCACGCTGTGTATCGTTTCTCCAAAATATTATTCCACAGCATCGAATAGAGATCACAACAATAAGAAACAAATATTTTTTAAGAATTTGTTCAATAATCGAGGTGTGTCTTACTCGTATAGAGCAATAGGAAATATTCCATCCTGAGCGCAGACATTTATAATATGGCTTAATATGTGTGCTGTTACGTCAGCTACGTGTTTTAGTATTGTCATTGATCAGTCATCGTGTCCGATGCCGTTTATTACTAGGATAACGTCATTTAAGAAAAAAAATTTATATTCATTGTGTGTTAGAATATTCTATTCGGAGGGCGGACCCTTCACGGCAGAACACGGTGATGCGTCGCGGGATAAGGAGCGCAACTGTGACCGTAGCTCTTTTGATGCATATCCGAATCCGACATACATACATACATACATAGAATAATCTAAAATACAAAAAATAGACTTTGAAGAATGTGTTTAAGAATCACACAATCCGAGTCCTTCATCCAACTGTCCATCCATTTGTCCCCCGTCCATCCCTCTGGTACGGACGACCACTTTTATATCGTAATTTAGTATCTACCTGTACCGGGAAGGATGAAGTCTGTGTGTGTGTGTGTGTGTTTGTGTTGTGTGTGTTGTGTATTCATCACATTACAGTGTGGATGGCTTTAAGTTAACAGTGAACAGGCTTTATCTGAGCTAATGCTTTACAATCTAAGACTACATCGCCACGTACCATCAGGCGGGACTGTAAACAAACATTGATTTATAATGATGCAAATTTACGAAAAAAAATATATCTTTACTCGAAACTATGTTATCCACTTTTCTTTTAATTTTATTGTATGCTTCTATTTACGAAATTTCATAGTTCGACTTATGGCGTGTACAGAGGATCGTTGACCTTAACCTTGAGTGAGAGTCGCGAGCTGTAGCGTACAGCGGCACCGGCGTGATGTGGGACCTTTAATTAAATTAAATTAATTGGTAATTTAATTGTGAATGATGATGTTAACTAACTAAACATGCAAGCAAATAAAACAGCTTAGATCATTATGTCGATCGGTCGATCGGACGATCCCCTGGAGCCTAGTGAGCCCGGGTGGGATTCTAATGACTATATATAATATTCAATAGCGAATACAATATCAATAACATCATGATCACATTAGACATAACTTAAAGAATTTTAGTACATTTATCTCACGTAATTTCATCGTTTCGAAATATGTTCTTGCTCTGAAGATAAATTAATTAACACCTGACATCTAGGCGACGGTTGTCGGTACCTATCGATTGACATGAAAAGCTGCTTTTGAAATTAAACATCTCGCCCAGATTCACTGCACGGTACGTCAATTCGGCTCCGCACCCGTCGGTGTGCGCTGCTCCTTAGCGTGAAGACTCCCAGAAGTAGTGGGCGATGGGCAGCATGGGGCGCCGTCTCCCGGACGACCGCCGCGCGTTTCCGTTGACCGGCCGCTCTCGACCCCGGCCCCTGCCCCCTGCCCTCACCACTAAATAGGAGCGTTCTTCGAGCCAGTCTGAGACCGACGAAAATCTATCGTGACTAATTTTTTCTTTTTTAAATTGTCGTACTTTTGCAAGGCGATACTCATAAATTAATTGGTATATTCACGCCACATGCAACCCCCGAGACGACTACGTTTTTCGGTGGTTTTATTTCTTGACCAAACCTACTTTACTCCTATTTGCCAACGACTAAGGAAGGTGTCCATTAAAATATTGTTCGGTTTTTGATGGTCGAATTAAGATCTTTACTGTTATCTGCTGTTTTAGACTGTCGATAGTTATTTCAAGAGGTTTCTCGGCGTCACCACCGCCGCCGACGCTAGATCGCTATCGGCTGCGGCTGTTATTGCGGTGACTGACGCACGTCCGGTCAGGTCCCGCCGCCGCGAGGGCCCCTCCCAACACTCAAGGTCGAACGACCATCTACATCTACATAGTAAAATTAAGTATTTCTTACAACTACACATTTTCGCCGCCAATCTCACACCTTAACATTACACTACCTGACCCTGCTGACTTTTCGTGACTGGTTCCATTAACACTACAAAATCTAAATATCACCTTTATTTATTATATTATATTTCACATAAAGTTAAATAAAATGCGATACAAAGTAACAGATAAAAATATTTTAAATAAAACTCATTATTATTATGAAAACGGTCATAGTTGTACCGTCGCCTCGTCCATACGAGTAGTTCCACCATGCCCTACCGTCGATGGTCCACTGCGAATATTGTCACGTTGCAGTCTCGGAGTTACAAATAGTAAGAGGGTCAGTTCTCCGCTTTCATGGCCGTCGAGGCATCACCGATGCCTTCGGTACTACGGAGTAAGGACGTTCCTGGACGGCGGTGACCATTTACCGTCATGGTGCCCATCCGATGCTTATGCGGCTATAGATGTAACATGTGATATAAAAAAAATTAATTCAATTCCTACTTGGGTCAAAAAAAAACATTTTAGTTCCTTTTTATTAAATAATTACAATTAATATAAATATATACTATATATCGTCCCCGTAGAGCGAAAAGTCACCAAGTCCCGAAATGGCCATTTTGAGGTATAAATGTCAATTATTTTACCATTTTATTCTTTAAATATCTATCTGACTGTCAGGTTTGTAGCTGCCATATCTTTTGTTTTATGAAAAGTGAAAAATACTTAAGCCTACCCTTTGGACCCCAGTGTACGATGAGAAAATTAACTAAATTGGTTAATTATTGTGTACTTATCGAAAAATTTCACGCCCCGAAATTAAAACGACTTAATTACGTTTTCTTTTAAATATCATTGCATACATGACATTTTACGACAAATCAAAATCATTAAAATGATTTCAGTAGTTTTGACACCAGTAGTTTGAAACAAGGTGCGAAAGGAAAAATTAATTAACTCGAATCAGTGACTAGTGGTACTGGACAGAATTGCGTAACAGAGGAGGGAGAAGAAGATTGCTCGACTTAATGACTAATTTCTTAATTTTTTTTACATAAAATAAGTTAATGTTTGACAACAATCTCACCTGATTGTAAGTGGTGATGAAGTCTAAGATGATGAACGTACTAACTTATAAGTGCAGTGAGCATAATGAATGAAGACGCAAACCGCGTCGTCCGTGCAGGAGGTACGTTTACTACGTAAGGGTGGATACCTGAACTACGTCGAGTTGTTCAATGGAGGAACGGCGATGGGGGAATTAATTGGAACAATTCCTGTGCACACTCTCCAAAATGTACCCTATAGAAGACCGAGAAGCTGGCAATCCTGCGCCTATGCTTGAGGCTTTGCAGATTGGTTTCAACCAGATCTGGGTCACCAATGAACCTCTTTGCATACCTCTCCATTGAGTTCAAGACAGATAGATGACTTTTGGCAGCACCAGCCCAATTGTGACAACAGTACTCCACACTTGGTGGAACCTGAACTTTAAACAGAGTTAAAAGCTGATTCGGTGTAAAGTACTGTCTCACCTTCGCAAGGATCCCCAGTTTCCTTGCAGCCGCCTTAGCCTTAGCCTCGATGAACTGACTAAAGTTGAGGTTCGACGAAACTTCAACTCCCAACAATTGAAGGTCTTTCTTGAGGGTATCGCCCCATAAGTAAATGACAAACACTAGAAGGTCTCCAGTCGATCGATTTCGGCGAAATCCGTACTGTCAGTCGCTGAGGAGATCGTTTTGTTCTAGGTATACCATGAGACGCGAATTCAATATAAGTTACATAATCTTACAGATATATACAGATAATTGAAATCGGTCAATTTTTATGAGGATCAGCACGACTACCTTTTTTAGGTTCGGGTTGTACATTGGCAAGCTTCCAGGATTTCGGCTCAATTCCAGTCTTGAGAGAGAGGCGGAACAGACGTGTCAACACAGGAGACAACTTGGGTTCACATGCCTTTATTACAATCCCTGGAATTCCATCAAGATCACTGGCTTTTTTCACGTCTAGACACTGCATGGTTTTGAGAACCTCCTTGTTCGTTATGCGGATCTCGGGCATGGAGATATCGCAGTGAAGTAAATCTGGTGACATATTATTGCAAGCATTTAGACGGGAGTTTTCGGCAAACAGAGATGCGAATAAGTCCGCCTTCTCTTTAGCCGTATGAGCCAGGGTACCGTCTGGTTTTACCAATTGAGGCAATGTAGGTCGACAGAAGTTAATCTCAATCGCTTTGGCAAGAGACCAAATAACTCTACTGCCAGATGGTTGGTCAGAGAGTTTGCGCCGATATGTTGGGTGCGGTTGAGATTCACCTTCTGTAATGCCTTTTTGTAGGACTTGGCGGCGAGGTTAAAGGCTTTCGTCTTCGAACTGACATCTGTAGCTTTACGATCTTGAGCATCAGCCCAAGATAAATATTCCGAATAAGAAAAAAGGATGAAGTAATCCATCGCTTGACGTATCACATCGGTTATAGCGTCTGCGCAGCTCGACGAGTCTTCAGAAGAAAAGCAAACTTCACGTCAAGGATAAGATGCAAAGAAACGTCGCATCTCATCCAATTCTGCTGATTTGTAATGCCATACTCGCCGGACACCGTGGGAATCTTAATTTTCTGTTACTTTCTAATTTCAAAGCACTTTTTTTGTTTTTGTTTGAATAAAGTTGATTGATGCTATTAAAATAGTTTAATTATGTATTTATATAATATTTAAAATTAAATTTGCCTCACAATCTTTAAATATTTAGCTACATAATATTAACCTGTTACAAATTTCGCAAATATTAGTTAGTTCCACATTACCTAACTCTAGTTACTTTCTTTCAAAAAACTTTGGAACTGAGTAAAATGTAACTAACTTGGGTCGACAATAAACTAAATCACAACTAAGTCCGATATTATATAGAGAACAATTAATTTATTTGTTTGATTGTACTTTTCCCTATTATTAGACCATTTTCGTTTATCATCGTTTTTATAATATAAACTCTGTTTTATTCTCGGAAAAACAAGGCTAAATATGTAACGATCGGTAATGGATAGAAAAAGTTATGACTGTTTATATTTTCTAAAACTTTTAAACGCTCATATCATCTCAAAACAGTATGTTTACACTTGATGACTTTTCGCTCTACGGGGACGATATATACATTTATATCCTGCTTATATAAGGGTTTTTTGTCCAATACAAAACTATTTTTTTATTCATGAATTAATATTTGAAAAAAACTGTATGAACATCAAGTGTCATATCATGTACATCAAAATGTATTTGAACTTGAGTGGAAGAATAAAAAAGTATTTTATGTACGAGAGTGTTTAAACTTAGCGAATCGAACTTTGAAGGGTTTGTTATTTATTATTTATATCAATTTATGCACACACAACAATACTACAGAAATAAATACACATCATAACAATGTGCAAGAGCTTTTTTTTTTCTTCCCACATTGTAGACTTCCCCATGTACTAATGGCAGGTATAGGGGACATGAGTGAAACGGACGGAGTTTGGAATTGAACTGAATATATTTATTAAGGTTGCATCAGATACACATAAGTACATAGGTATTGCATCAATTGCACGATACATAAGTTACACACACTACACCTTCCAACCCAAATAAAAAAAAATTAACAATAGTTACATTTTTTTTGCAATAATTACGACACAATAAAAATGTTTAAAATTGAAATGTTATGCCTTGAAACATCAAAATAATAATAATAAAAACATTGTATAATGTATAAAAGTGCAATAAAAGAAAAAAAAACTTTAATTCTAAATAGTTCTAAACATAGTAGTAGCATATACCTAAGTAGATATTGTTTAAGTATAAAAGTGCACCAGTAAAAGAAAGAAAAAAAAGTAGCTTAAATTTTAAATAGTTTAGTGCGATTCTTATGTACTATTTCCTCTTTTCCATTCTTCTAAATTTTGACATTGAAATTTAAGTCTTCTAACACTAAATATGGACCCAAATAAATACATTGCATTTTATCTTTACATAGGTTTCTTAAAAGTATGTATTCACCTTTAACATAACAAATAGGATTAATTTTATTATTACGCTGTTCCTTTCTTTTTATTTTACTTTTACATAAATTATTCCTAGCGTCTTTTTGAGATAATTGTAATTTATATCGTAACTCTATAGGAAAACTGTCGTAATTGTATAAAGGATCTACGATGCCGCTGGTTATATGAGGCAAATTGCATAACTTCCAAACACCAATTCGAACGGAGTGTACTTGGTTTCGGAGTGGACTGTATTGTTATAGGAAAAACTCCAAAACGGTAGCCAATGACTCCTCGAATTAGTTTTATTTTCGGAACTAATTCTTAAATACGCACCCATATGCTTATGCGAATTTTCAAGGGAACCCAAACTTTCTTGATGGTATGCTGTTGATGTTAAATGTTTTATGTTTAAAAGTTGACATATCTGAGTCATTGTACTAGAGATAAACTCAGTTAAGTTACACACACTACACCCAAACGATAATGCAGTAACGTAATGGTCTGCCACCGTCCAAAACTATCGTATGCTGTAAGTAATACGTTCTGCTATATTTCTCTAAACCTAAACGAGTCTTTTTGCAAATGTACTCTGCATGAGTTTCCCATTTAAGTTTCCTAAATATATATTAATCTGTACCATTAACAGACTACAGTGAGTACACCTATTTCTTTAAATTTTTCCCTTATTGACTCACATGCTTTTTTCTAAATGTAGCTTTAATTACTCTTTTCTGCAATACAAATATTAAATCAATATCAATACATGCTGATTTACGCTACATTAGAATACCATAAGATATAGCAAAATAAACAAGTCTAGCTGTCTCTACGTCCGTAAACTGTCTTATCTTTCTAATAGCATATATACCTACTTAATTTAAATACGAGAACTGACATATAATCGCCCCATTGAAGTTTACTATCTAAGGTGACACCTAAAAATTTGGATGATCCATAGTTAAAGTTTCATTATTTAATTTAAGGATTTTGAGTGGGATAATTTTAGCTAATTTCCAAGATAAAGAGAAGGAACTCGTAAGGAGGGAAAAGTTAAGTATATGAACTAAATTAGAAAGAAGTTATTCGAGAACAAGAATGAGCATTTGAGAGCACAAGTTATCACTGCCAGAAGCACTAGATGAGATGTTGAGAACAGCTTTATATGCATAATTTTTTGAGACGAATAAATAGAAGAGAGCGATATGAAGGCAAGGGAAAAATTGTTAGGAATGCAACATTTATAATCTTAAACTCCGATCAACAGAGCACGGAGAGCGTGAGAAATGTTGGTTCAGAGCATTTTTTATCGAAATCAATGCAAACAGAGCGAGGACATTTTCCAATGCCCCATAGGTTTAAGAAATTTCCATACTTCCAACATTTGATGAAGCAAGGAATCGTGAAAATAACATCTCTTTGCATCACGACACAGACGATTAGGTAGGCACATTTTAAAATATAGAATATTTCATTCAGACGACGTTTATCCTTGGTCAAGCCACGTATCCACGAGACGTTGGGAGTGAAGTTGTTGTCAGGAGTTAGTCAAGGTGTTGATTCATGTTTGATGTTAATCCGCTTGATAGAAACATGACGGTCGTAGATATTTAGTATAAATTGCGTAGTACACTACCATGTTGTTATCTAAAAAAAATTGTGATACAAATTAAAATACACATACAAGTGATACAGCCATAAAGTCTTCCATAAAGCCGAGAAGTCAGATTTCTTCACGTGACATGACATTGAGTGACGGTAAAATTATATAAATTTGAATGTTTTACAAATTTAAGACCAATCTATAACAAATAAGTATGTTAAAATGGGTGTACGATTAGTTTATAATTGGTATTAGCCTCTTAAGGATAAAAAACAATAACAACAGAATTATATAAATGAAAAAAAATAAGAAAAACCCAAAAAGAACAAAAAAACGAAACGAATCCGAAAAGACAAGAAGTAATAAGCCATATTAAATGGGGAAAACTGAACTGTGTTACCGACAACAAACTGAATCACTATTTTCAGATATTTAAAAAATTATTAAACGCGTGTATTGTCCGGTCTTTAACAAGCGTATCTCGCTCCGCACGACTGGTTATGCGTACATGGTTGACACTAAACACGAGACGCGTGGTTGACATAACGTCGACGAGAACTTATCATAAAGAGTTCCAATTGAAACTTTATAACAGAGAAGAGCACGAGGAGCTCAAAAACAACTTAATCTACGTATGGTTTACTTATGATGAACCAAACGACTCCACCTGCCGACTGTGCACACCTTCTGCTGTTCCGTTACCTTATTTTTTGTACAATTTTTAATTTATAAGAAACAACAGTGATTTACGAAATTTAAGATCTGTTCAACCAAATACAGTTATAATATGCAATAAAATTGAAAGTGAATACCAATTTACCTATTGTATGTGTTATTCAAAAGCTTGTAAATCGAAAGAAAATAAACGTGTTTTCCCCAACGTTTATGTGTTTACCTACTCGAGACCACGCGGCGCTTGCGCGGTGGCGACCGCATCGCGAACGGCGCCGGCTGGCGAGCGTAAGCGACGGCGGATGCTCCGACACTTACGACCGTTTGCCGGCAACTGGCCGGACGACGACCACCGCTGACCATAGCCACCGTCGACCGCGCTACTCAGTGCCCGCCGCCCGTCGCGACGCGTTGCACGCGACCCCGACACCGACGCTATACGCGGCGTGTAACACACATCTTCCGCCGCACATGTCGGCGACCGGCTTAACGGTTCGAGAGTCATGACTGTCATGTGACGCACGATGCCCGCGGTACACATATCGGGCGGCGAGTCTAACGCGTTCACAGTTATAAATCATGAGGTCGAAAGGGTGGAGCGCGCGCTACCGCACCGCAATGTGAACGTGGTGAAGCCACTGCAGCGCGAACTCGAGCGGCCAGCCTGCACCCAGACAATTCTCGACCCCAAATTCTCCAGAGCGCTCGACTTCAAGCTCCGGCGGCTCAAGGAGAAAGAAATTCTCCAGACGAATCTCCGGCGTCCCACGCGCTGCCGTCGCCGCGACGGAAACATAAGTGCGTCCAACCCCAATGTTAGCTTGGGAGAACAGAAGTCCCCGAATAGAACCATCAGTCTATCACATCCGCGGATCGATGAGGTAGCTTCGGAAATCGAACGACGGAAAATATTTCCGAAGATGGAAAAATCACCTCTAAGGAGTAGAACGCGAAAAATATCAGGAACGAACGATGGTGATAAGCCCCGGTTCGTGACAACAGTGAAGAGCGGACAGTTCCTGCTTCCTCCACCCGAAGTCGCGTGCCTGCTGGGACTTGAAACATTGTATCCTCCCGTTGAAAAAGAAAAAATTGTGTATTCATACGCCAGCAAGCCGCGGGCGGTTGCTGGGCGAACGAAGCGTTCCGTCCAAAATAAGAAAGAAAGTCTCCCCAACGGTAGTATTCGTAATGAGGTCAAGAAATCCCATGTCGGGGAAGTATTCCGTGGGGTGCGCGCACTTGTGGCCGGAGTTGCGGGCGTCTCGCATCTACTCGGAGAACGGGATCACCAGTTAGTTTGATTACAATTATATTCCTTATAAAAACGCGCTTTCGTTAATTTTATGCTTTTACGAGCTGGAGGTAGCTTTTATGTTCCTCACTTCCTTCAGGTCATTAAATTAAGGAAATGCAAAATATAGGAAAAGCCACTAAAAATCCTTAACATATTTATTTACTAACACTGTTTACAAAGCAATTATTAACACGGAGTTTAACCCTGTGTCTACAGGTAGGTCCTGCGGGCACCTGCACTTCTCTTCCAGCCCTTACTTACTTCTATTACTAAGAACCAAGTATTACACTGACGCTAGAAATTTAGTGAAATACTAATTATTCCACACACCTTCAATAAAGAATTACTATGGGCCTTCATTCAGAGCGCGTTATCGAGTCATATTGATTGCTGGCCCATAATAACAGACCGTTATCGGTCGTGGCCTGTGTTGTGTTGTTAATACTAGACGCCGGGAGCGCCTCGGGCACTATGTGAAACAAAATAGGTCACCTGTTTCATTGATACAAATGACTTTGTTTTAAAATTGTACGTTACATTATCATATACACAAACACATTGAATTTAAATGAAAATCATTATGTACTAATAAGTAATAGTCACTGAAATACATCATAAGTGATGCGTACTAGTATAAGTCAAATAAATTCGTAAAGGGGCGATAAACGTAACTGTTCGATGCTTGGCCCCATAGGGGTGAGTGATTTTGATCGTCTACCGTCGACCGTCCGGCGGCATTAGAGTGCCCTACATCGCGACCTCGGCTACGCGAGCCAGCCGACTCACGACCGATTTGTACAGATGTGTCCCCTTTATAAGTCCATTGCATAGATATGAATGAAAGACAAATTTTATAATAAAAAGAAACTCCTTACAAGAGAATATATCACCGCAATTTTGTGCAACTCGTATATCTAATGGCAACATTATTATCTCTCGGTTCGCACTATCCTCGTCTGAAAATGTCGACAATTAACAAACGCTCACACACAAGTTAACAATTGATTTTGGTGTGTTGTGGGTGACATGAATAGACACAAAACAACACAAACAGCCAAGGCTGAACATCATCAGAGTGGTAGAAACGGTCGCGTTTTATCGTGTTGTTGTTGTTGTTGTTGCAGCGGCAGCACGACGACGGGCTATTCCAACGTGATGCACGACAAGCGCGTCGTGCGCGGCACCACCTTCGCCTCCCACCCGCACGCCGCGGTCAGTATACACACCACGTTGAATTTACGTATGTGGTTAACTGCCACCAGAACGCATTAAACACGAGCAACAGTGGTGCTTAGTAGTTGTGGTATCTAGCTAAAAAGTAAAGAAAGAACAAAGGAAGCATCGACTCAAACGTGATTAGATTTTTAACAGACTTGAAAAAGGTGATGTTTTATGTTCGTGTGTGTATTTTTATGTAGTTTATGTATAGTCATAACTCCGATGTTTATGGAGTAATTTTGATGTTGATTTTTTTATGTATATGCAACGGCTCGGAAATGGGTCTTCTACAATTTGGTGAAGGCCAGATGGTGAATTCTGGCGATAACCAGTAGATCTCCTCAACAGATGGGAATAATTGTGCTGTATTATTTTCTGTCCGTAAGCTAACATGGAAAATTTTGTCCATATTTGACCATTTCAAGTTTGATTATGTGCCTTGGAGACGAAAAATGTAACTCAATGGATAAGAATATTCCAACCGTGTTATGATGACTTACTTCTTATTGGTACCGGTAACATCGCATAGCGACCATTGAGATAGGTTGACTAGGTTGGCATCCAGTACTCATCACCCCATGATGAAAGCAACAGCAATCCTTTACGATTGGAGCCTCGTAGTGTGTGCGCAGATAGAAATTAATCATAGTATGTGGTTTTGTATAATAATGTTTCGACTTCGAGTGTCTTTTTGTAGTTTTTATTTCGAGGTTGTACACGTGCAGCCCCGCCACTAGCGTTCACGATTTGAACTATAACAATATGAGCTGCGATTAGTATATTTAAATAAAAACAAGCAAGTACGTGGACTCGTACCCGCAGGTGTACTCGTAGTTCGTCGAATAGAACCAGCTAGGTTGCCGGTGAGATGCTTAAGCGTAGTTATGTATTAAAAGCATATTCACTCATGTGACTAGAAGACATCCAGATAATAATCGGACGAGATCAACGCGCACGCGGGAATGCTTTTCCATTCGTTCGAGGTACCGACGACGTATAACGAAATTAAACGCGTCGTCTGTACCGCACAGTATTATATGTGGTCAGACTTATTACATTAAACATACTACACCTGTGCGTTTCATAAATCATCGCTAAATTCATTGAATCAGTTAAAACATAATCAACACCACCATAACAGCCTGTTGATGGATGTGACGCATCACGAACATGTGAAAACGGATCGGCGTCTGAATCAAACCCGCGCTTCTCACTCGAAGAATAAAATGTTTCATGATGACGTAGCGACAGCGCCGGGTATTATTTATTTGTCAGCGTTAGGGCGGCGACTGCAGCTCGAGGGTCGGAAGCGCACGAGGTCGCATTGATTTGGCAGGCTCGTTGTGTTGCCGTTACCGCGTCACCACCGGTCGACCACCTCACCACCGCCTAAATACCGGTGATAATTCGGTAAGCTCGTTCTTAAAATGACAGATTTTAATACGAGTATACAGGTAACCCACATGTTCACCAGAATGTGAATAATTTTTTTGTAGCCGTGCACTTTGTTAATCATTAGTAAAAATAGATATACACTGATTGTCGTTATAAACTGCAAAGACAAGAACGATGCGTTCCAACTACTGAACAGTAGGTACCTGACGACAGTAGCGAGACGATACTCGGGAGGCATACTGCATTATTCAAATTTACTTTAGTTTATGCCTTTAAGTAGAACGGCTACATATTTTGAAGCATATCAAGGTTAATGAGCAGAATTGGGTTCACGGGTGAACGGCATGCGGGCTGCAATCGATACCGCTGTCGCTGAGCGAGCGCGCGGCCACGCTGGCCCAGTGCCAGCCGCCGGGGTTAGGGGATTATTCAGTGTTAGCTTAAGTAACGTTGTTACCTAAGCGATCATATACTATGTCAATCAACATCATTAAATGGAAATCCAAGTGCGAAGAAATGCTTCGTATAGACTTTTTGGATACATTTATATTTTACTTGTTGTACCATAGGAAACGAATTCTTTATATTCTCACGTTATTCATAAACCAACTTTAAAAGCCATTATTTGATAAATTTCGCTATGTTTTTAGAGCGAGGTTATCAAAATATTTTATTTAGAAGGAACAAGTTTTGGTTTTAACCAACTTGATAAAACGAAGCGATTCTATGTTCGTGTGTAGCTCTTTGTGTGTGTGGGTACAATCGTAACTCTGTTGTTTATGAATTGGTTTCGATTTGTGTTTTTAATGTATAGAAAAAAGCTAGGAGTTAGTCCCTTTTAAATATAGAGAGAATCTAAAAGTAGAACTTCTCAACGGATAGTATAAGTAGTAAAATTTTATAGTAAATAATATAATATAGGTAATAATATTTCACTTGTTTTTAAAGACATACTGCATATAACCAAATCCAACACTGAAGCGTTTCCATCTGGGGGTCATCATCACATTATGCTGAACTGATGACGAGACAACACTTGTGCGCTTTAAAATGATTTCCCTTAAGCATACGCGAAATATTGCTGATGTTTTGTATCTGTACGCATTGGTTGGTGGAAAAACTGACAGTCCAGACTGTTACACACAAGAAAATATAGCCGTCCGCCGTCCGAGTAGCCGTCTCCGAAACAGAGTAGCATCCAACCTCCCCCCTGTCGCACTAATTATGGACAACACTCCTATTTGTATCGAATGTGTTTTGCGCCGCTCCGATAACAAAGTTTGTAACGACACATAGAGTTGAAGTGTCAATTTCCTCCATCAAACGTCATTTCTATATCAGTAACTTTAGACAAAAAAAAATTAATTATGCGTATATTTTAACAAATACCATTACATAGTGTCTTGGACGGACGTAGGGCTTGTTATCAAATAAGTGATCTGTTCATCTGTTCATCCCGCTATATAACATTTTGTAATGGAATATTTAATACGTACGCATATTTGCTTGAAAAATTGTAAAATATAAAGCAATAAAAAAAAAATTGTACTCGTAATAGAAAATAGGTTGTATTAAATGCTAAATGCGAAAATTAATTAAAATAAAATATTCCGTTATTAATTAATTAAGGTGTTCAAATCATTAAGTATTGCTGCATTTTAGTCTTGGCACAGACTTTAAACATTTCATTTAATATTTTTTTGCGTAAAGGTTTTTAATAATTTAACTTTTCGATATACTTGACTTTTATCATCTTTAAATACCGAGGCGGTCAACGAAATAAATTATCCGTAACAGCTCCTTCGGCTCGTAAACAAGTAGCCATAATTGAAAAATAATTTGTCGTTATAGTTTCCTGAACCTTATTTCATCGACATAGAACTCGAACTTCAATGAGATACATCGAGACCGATGCATTAAACACGCCTGCAGCTCGAGCCAACAATTTTACTTTGTGTTTACACAGGTCATGACAATTTTCGTGCAGTTCTATTGTATACCTTCGCGGAATCGCATTCATATCCATTACTAATGAGATAATCCAAAATAACTCAGGAGGGTATCTAGAGAGTGGTAGTAGTGGTTTTTGCCTGCCTGGCTGACCTCTTACTACCCTCCAGCTAGAGTCAATCCTGAATTGTTTTTTACGTGTTTGAGTTGCAGCGTTGAAAACTCAATAATAAGCGGGGCCCTCGCTTCGATGTTCGCCGGCAACGAGTTGACGATATCTTTGGTGTTGCAAGCGTGCACGAGCGGTGGTGACACTTCACCGTCGTGTTGTCTTGCAGCTCGTTTGTTAGAGACTGACACAAAAACGTGGTGCTGACTGACTTACATGTACCGACTGTTGTTTGTGCTATTTTTAACATCTTATTTCAGATTTGCTCAGGAAACTTTATTTAGTTAAGTTAAATCCGTAATAGCGTCCTTGTTAAAGCGCTTAACGTCCAGGGTACCGCGTTCACCTTTAGTAAAACTACTGCGACTATGAAATAGTGCCCGCTAATACTTTACACATCTCCAGTGAGGCCTCAACTACTCCATGTGAGAGTGCCACTGGCCGTGGGCGCCACAGTACCAACTCATTTGATGTCGTGAACTATTGTGCAACTTGAATCAATAATGACCACTTACCACTAAGAAGATCTGTTAGGTTAATTAGGAGCTGTTCAACACCGTTCCATCATCGCGTCATTCGCTAAAGAAAGAAGTTTTATTAACATCATTTGGACTCTTGTTGATTTTCGCTTTTAGCGCTTATGTGCAAGCGATACAATTAAATTATTTTGATCACTACCCCGAGGGCTGTGGCGTGGGATCTTTCACAAAAGTCGTAATAAACGTGCACCACCTGACTCCGCTGGTATGTCTACCACTTACCGTCTGGGGCCCACCTGGTTCTCAGTCAGCGCTTCATGCTGCATAAAAAACGGTATACGAGTGTTCATTTATTGACCACCCGAATGAACCATAATTACAAAATATAGTTCAAGTTAATGTGTTCAACTTCCCACTACAGATATACTAAACATACGCACTGCAAATAGCTGGAATAGCTAGCCCGTGTCCGTTACTTTACGGAAATTAATTGTTATTAAATTTTTATTAATTTATTTTGCAACATGCCGCAGGCAGAATGTATGATGGTATAGACTGTATATATTCTATACATGCATAGAACCTCCCTCCCTCCCACGAAGGAAAACATACATTCTTTCTTACCTTCTCATTTCCTGGCCGACAACGCATCAGTGATACCTTTGGTCTTGTTGATGGTGGGCCGATGGGCGATGGTGACCACTTACCATCATGTGGCTCGTCTGCTCATTTGTCGGCTTTTAACATTTAAAAAAAACGCATTTATGATACCAACATGCATACCGTCACCAACAGGTGTTTCGCTTCGAAACAGAGCATCCTGAGGGTGAATAGACGCTACGAGTGTTAACGAACGCCAGCCTTTTATACCTAACTCGCCGACTGGTTATGTGAAGCTTGTATAGAAGTATATACCATCATACATTGTGCTTGCGGATTGTTGCAAAGTAAATTAATACTAATTTAACAACAAGTTAATGTGTTCAACTTCCCACTCTTCATAACCATTATCCATCAGGTGGGATTGTTGTCAAGCTTTTAAAAAAATGTAATGTTGGCGGGTCGGCGTGTTGCAGGGCGACGGAGCAGAGAGTGCGGCAGCGCGGGCGGCGCGCACGCGACGGC
>PDGT01000091.1:1307599-1338261 GCA_003671415.1 Megathymus violae
CCGCCGCCCGCGCCAGGCCGCCGGCACCTGCCCGTGCAGACGGAGTACTACCTCGAGGAGGTAACCACCGTCCATGTACTGCACCGCTAACGTGCACTACGATTTCGACTCGTCTCAAACAAACGACCGTAGCAGGATCACAGTATTATGCTGTCTATCCCATCGAGTCCCTATGGTATGGTTACCCGAATACCCCACGCGTGGGTCGTTTCGTAAGGCCGCACGTCGCGTACGAAGACAACGTAACAAGAGTGGCCGATCGTCATTGCCACGTGTGTGTATACAGCTTATAGTACAGTACAGTATATTACAGTACAGTACAGTACAGTATATACACAATATTTTGATTAATTCGAGAATTAAATCCAACCGATATCCAAATCAGATTCAAATCGATTTCAGATAGAAGCTAACGTTTGAATTGCAAAAGTAGATATGATGCTGTAACAGTGTCATATGCCACCGCCCACCGGTGCCTTTCGTTTCAGTATAAATGCTTTGAGTGCATAAGGTCCATGTGTGATCGCTCGTCGTATTGTTGATTTCGTTAGCTGTTCGAGAAAGGTGTGGAGATGGAAGTAGGTGTGCAGACCGATCTGTTCGCGGACCGGCCCGCCACGCCTGTGTATGTGCCCGCCAAGACCGGGGCCGACGCCGCCACACAGATCCACCCAGGAGAAGTAAGCTCGTATTGTGATATATCCAATGAATATCAGATTTTTTCTTCGAGTACTGATTATTGTAAAGTGTGTAGAGTTAAGATAGCAACGAGAAAAACATTTTTGATAAAAATGTTTGGATATTGTTATACAATGTAGTATTAGTCTCGTTTTATCGCTGGATAATTGTCCTACTTCAACTTGAGTGACTTGTTTTAAAAGTCATGCCTACTTTCGTATAATGTTAAATCATTGCAAAGAATAACAAAAGTAAGTCAATTTAAGTTTAGTGATTATGTAACGACCGTACAAATTTTAACGACGACAATAAAATTACAGAACACATATAATTATACTAATACTCTCTACTATTGGTACTCGTAGTACCGAGTATCTCTGGTCGGTACCAACTGGTACTCTCGGCCTGATGCCGGTCGTCACCTTACCGGCATACACTCATGTATTACGTGGCCTTCTCAGTTATTCGACTTCGAGCTGGAGGTGCAGCCGATTCTAGAGGTGCTGGTGGGCAAGACCGCGGAGCAGGCGCTGGCCGAGGTGGCACAGGAGGAGGAGCTATGCGCACTACGCGAGCAGCAGCGCCGCTACCGTGAGCTGCGCACCGCCGAGCTGGCCGAGCGGCAGCGTCTGGCCGCACAGGACGAGCGCTTGCACACTGAGAAGGTATTGGAGTACCTCACTGTAGTTACAACAGACGAAGGGATCAGCACAGGTTCTGATATACAAATTTTTTCAGTGCTTAGCATTCTTATTGGTCCATCTGAAATTAACCTGCAGTTGAAATTTGTTTGTTACAGGTTGCTGTGTAAAACAATAAAAATACTTTTATTACTCTTGTTATATGCAGAAACCTTGCAATACAAAACATTATTTTCCTTTTTATTCACTCGTGTACTTAAATCACTATGCGCCACCCGCATGCTGCAGACCTCGAAATAACCATAGATCAGAGCAGCTATAAAGTTTAACGATGAGACTCCGACATATACACGTGGTACAGGAGCGGCGCGTGGCGGAGGCGCGGCTGGCGCAGACGGCCGCGCTGGAGGCGCGCGGGCGCGTGGCGTGCGCGGCCCTCGTGCAGGGCTACGTGGCCGAACTGCTACCGGCCGCGCTCGCCGGACTGCGCGACGCACGCTACCTGCAGCGCCGCCTGCTGGCAGGTGACGCATTCTTATCTTATTGACAAGGTTTTGTCTAAATGTTTATAAGTCATCTAAAAATAAGCTCTTCGTAAATTCTACTAAAGAAAAAGTGGGAAAACTAGACCGATTTTTATCGTCTTTTTTTCCAGTTGTTTTAACCACTTCATGTTCTTTATTACCAAATGAGGAACCAATGTAAATAAATCTTTATATTATTTGAATCAAGTGGTCTATGACGTTAAAATAAAAACAGCAATAATCAGCAACAACTAGTTGTTTTTATGTGCATTTTATGAACACTCATAACGTTTAAGATAAATTATGTGATGTAATTCGTACAGTCGGAATCTGCAGTTTTAATAACAGACCCTCATGTGCTACTGTATGTGTGTACTTTTGTGTATTCATGAAATAAAGCGTATTAATATAATATTCTTTATTAGGTGTGGAAGAAGAAGCGATGCCGTGGCTAATATCGGAAGTGTCTCATGAATTGGAGGCCATCGTCACGAGCAGAGACGTCATCACCGGTAACAACTGAATTTGTAGCTTTTATTTTATTAAGCTTGTTCTTACTTACTCATCAACGTCATCATCGTCGACCAACTGAACGGCTGGAACGAGCGCGCCAAACTTTAACAGGTCATTCCATGAAATTCAGACCACTTTAAGGCAGAATATGTTCTACTGATTTTTAAAAGCAAGAGGATACAACAATTATACATAAGTTTGGCATTATAATATGATATCATAAACCAAGGAGCCGGTCACTTTATTCAGTATTTAATGAGTTATTTTGAATTTAGTGAACTTCAACAATTACACTAATCTTTAAACATTGCTAGTGATAGGTACTTGGACACGATAAAGATTTTAATTGATATTTATGAACGGTAAGAATTTTAGATTTTTTTTATATTAATAGCCGACAAACGAGCAGACGAGCCACCTGATGGTAAGTGTTTACCGTCACCCATGGACATCAGCAAGACCAAAGGAGACAAAGGACTGATGCGTTGTTGGTCAGGAAATGAGAAGAAGGTTAGAAAGAAGTTACTGGTTCTCAAGCTCCCAGCCGAAACACGACGAATCGTTTGACGACTGAATCAAGCAGGAGGGTGGTAGCTAGCCAGACATTTCACTATATCAGGTGTGAAAAGAAACGTATTATCAGTTTTCGGTCAAAGAGCCTTCCTGGCGCATGGCGGACGGCGCGACGCGTCAGATAGGGTCTAAGTATTATTTAAGTGAACCGCTGGTCCCGCGGACCCCCAGCGGGAGGACTATACTCGGTGTGTTCCCAGAGATCGTCCGCGACGTGGTGGAGGCACGCGCCGAGCTGTACCGCGGCGCCGGCGGGGTGGAGCCCTGCGCCGAACCGCCCGACAGCGACACCGCCTCCGGCCGCGGCTCCGAGGACGAGCGCGAAGGCGAGACGTCACATTAATGTTAAACCCTCACTAAACGAACTCGTGATTTGTACTTCAATTATGAAGGCCTTATTGCGCACGAAAACTTTTCCGAGTACTTACGTCTTGTGGTACGAGCGAAAAAGCACGTTATAAGAAATACAGATACGTTTTGTAAGGGGTTTATTTCGCCCGTACAATGGTAACTGATAAATAATAAAACTATGATTTTTGATACGAAGTGTATTAAAGTTAAGCTTATTGATATGGTATATGAGTATCCGCGATAATGATGTTACCTGATTGCGGACTGAGTCAATTATAAAAGAGAATGAATTAAAAACTGATGACGCGTATATATTGTGTACGCGCGTAGCTCGTACATGCGGCCGGACCCGAAAGATAAGGTTAGTAGTGATGAGATGTATCCATGGACTTATATTTAAACAAGGTGATAATACAAACTAAACCTAACACGCACCCGATGGCTTGTTGTTATTACATGTATGATTTAACAAGATGAAGGACAATTTAAATATGTTATTAATTAAGTACGCTATGCTAAACATCCGTTATTGATGTTCGTCAACGACCGTAAATACCGATCGAAGTATTGCCGGCGATGTACTTCGATTTTGCTTCAACACTCGCGCACTTTCCACTTTCCACTCTATCACTATCACTATCACTGACACTATAAGATCTTTAACACCTTTTATTTTCACTCAATTGACACTTATGTATATAGCGTAAGGTAATGTAAGTTGTGCGCGTACATAGTTCGTGGTGTCACTTGTTGGATCCTGCGGAAGACCAGCGCTGGTATCACCAGCATAATGCTGAGTAGCATCCATTTTGTAAGGTGATGTAAGTATGTATGTAATAATAATAATTATTATACTTTTTGTTTACTTACTTTACCTTACAAATAAAGAATCTATCTATCTATCTATCTATCTATCTATCTATCTATCTATCTATCTATCTATCTATGACTAAGCACTGCCGGCTGCGACCTGGAAGCCGCCGCCGGCAACGCCGCCGTCGTCGCTCCGCCGCCTCCGTCTGCTGCTGCCGCTGTAGTTGATCGTTGCCGGTTGTGACGTAAACGCTTCCATCCGAAAATAGTAATGACTACTCCTAATGTCACCAACATAATATATATCACAGTATAGTGATGGATATCGTGAAACGAGACCTGCGTGGCGACAAGTTCATTCTGTTTCATGATTTCTATTTTATTTTGTATATCTTGCAGCAGTTTAGCATGATCAACTAATTCTGACCAGTTGGGGTTCAGTTCAGGATGATTGGGAATACTTATGTTAACTTTATGATTGATCGGTGGAATCACAGGAATGCTCGCGTTAGAGCTAATGTTCATTTTATTAGAAAAGGCTTCGCTCTACGAGTACATAAAGAAATCAGCTGACTTTATTATGCAACCTTCGATGATAGAGAAAAGACCCGCGCCGGACATTTGCACGACGGTAATACGATCTCCGCGTAGTAATTTCAGTTGACATTGGTCGCAACAATAGAAGTAATAATTATTTAATTTATTTAATGCAGTCCATTGATTTTGACAAGGTTTGATAACAGTTTTACATGTCCTAGTTTTAAACTCGGTTTCACATATATTTTGATTGTCCTTGATGTGATAAATAGGTTTGTTTAAATGTCATAGAATAGTATCGGAGGTCTGTCGTATACATAGTTTCATATCGTTTTCTGCTATTGGAATTAACATATTTTGTGTGGATTTATAGCGGCGTAATTTGAAACTGGTATCGCGGTTACAGTGTTACTTTCAGAACGATGCGGTATTAGGATGAGTTTTAAGATTTCATAACGGTCTCTTGCAATTAGAGGTATTTTAATTTCAACCAGTAGGTAATTAGGCAACAATCTCGACTTCATTTCTAATAAATTGTGGATTGTTGGTAGATTCATATTTTCAATTGGTAACGATAAATCTTTTGATATCTGTCCTGATATGATATTAAATTCCTGTCTCAGTTGATCAGGAGTGATAAGAGGTAAGTCTAGTTTTCCGTTGGAAAGATTGGTAAGAGTGTCCATTAAAATTTCTTGTGTATTTTTCAGACTAAATAAAAGGTTACTGACAACCATAGCGGACGCGAATAAGTCACTGTATAACGTAATATTTTGTAAATCACGTTTAAAAATATTAATCGTGTTTTCTATGCTTGTTAATTTCTGGTTAATGATTTTGTGGTGTTTATCCATTACATTTTCAGTCCGTTTTAAAAGATTGAATTCAGATTCTGCAATAGATGTTTGATTCTTCCACAATGTTGCTAAATGATTTTGATTTTCTCTGATTAAATCAATGTGTCTCTCATATTTTTCTGCGAAGCGTTCATCTATGACACCGAAGAGGCTGTTCGCTAAATATTCAACTCCGTTGATTGAGCCACGGCGCCGTCGTACACGCGCATTGACTTTCTGATGCATCAAAATGTCATTGTTATGTTTTAACTGAGAACTCGTGCCGCAGTTGTAACAGGATTCCGTCGCAATTTAATTGTTTTCTTATTTGAGCGCATGTGGTTTCTAAGTATTTGATATACTGAGCGACCGCCGTATTCCCCCGCTGATATGGATACATATCATAGTAGACAAAGAGTCTCTTAATGAATGCATGTTTGTAATGCTATCAAAATAAAGACTACTATTGTCTGGCTTTATATTATAATATGCTGCATTTGAGGTTGATAAAATAGTTTAAAAAAATAGTAGTACAGCCATACTCTACGACACAAAGCTATATTTATTATTGTGCCTCCGAGCTTGTTTCGTCAAATCTTGCTTTTCAGTCGATGATGAGATGGCTTCAGATAAATTTTGATCTGTATCGTTTACAGGCAAAACAGAAAGCTTTACTATTGGACGCTTAATCAGACCGCTCTTGGTTTTAAGTGTAACAACTCTCATGAAGCCGTCTTCTGCTGCAGGATGAAGTTGTACCACTATGCCTAATGCCCACTTGCCGGGCGGAAGGATGGCGTCTTGATGACAACTGAGTAAGATATTCACAGTGCCACCTATTCCAAATGTCGTTAAATATTTTTTGCGTAAGTTGCCATCTGGTTCTCAAATCTCTTTCGATATTATATAGAGTTAATGATGCGCCACTTGACAAAAAATGTGAAGGAGTAAGAAAATCTAAGTCCTCGGTATCTTCTATCATCGGACAGAGGGGTCTTGAGTTCAGAGATGCTTCTAATTGAGCCAGAAGAGTGCTGTATTCTTCGTAGGTGAGATGTTGTTCCCCAATAACTCTTTTGAGATGATATTTCAAGCTTTTTACGGCAGCCTCCCACAGACCGCCAGCAGATGGCCAAGAGGGGGCGTTATGATGCCACGTGATCCCCATTTCGGTGATTTCGTTCATAAATTCTTGATTTGTGGTATTTTGTAAGGTAGTGAGTTCTTGTTGTAACACCTTGTTTGATCCTATGAAATTCGTCCCTTGATCGCTATAGATGTGATGTGGAACCCCTCGTCTAGCAGCCATCCTTCGTAGAGCTGCCAGAAAAGTAGATGTTGTCAATTCGGAGACAAGCTCTAAATGGACTGCTTTAGTGGCCATACACACAAATACAGCTATGAATCCCTTGGTTGTTTTGATCCAACGACCCTTGTTGGCTTTAACGAATATGTGGCCGGTGTAATCGACGCCTGTATGATAGAAAGGTCTAGAAGGATTTGTTCTGCCGGAAGGTAAGTCTCCCATTATCTGAGTTAGGAGTTGGGGATCGCGTTTTTTGCAAGTTACACAACGACGTAAACGTTTTTTGATTGCTTTGATGCCTCCAGGAATCCAATACTTCTGTCTCACACTGTGCTGTGAATCGTGCTCCACCATGATATGACAACGCATGACATTGATCAATAATGAGATCCGCCAATCGGGTATTCGAAGGAATTATTATGGGATGTTTCATTTTTATGTTGATATTAGCGTGTCTCAACGTACCACCGACGCGAAGTGTTCCATCTTCTGTAAGCTTGGGAAATAAATTTAAAATGCTGCTTTTCTTGTTAATGCTTTTATTTTCTTTTAACTTGCTAATTTCGTCTGTAAATGCCGCTTCCTGTACTTGCTTTATAGTAATAAAATAAACAATAATGATAAATAATAAATAAACGTTAACACATTCACACCCCCGCATTAGGATTCCCTGTGTCGCGGGTGGCGTGTACATACACATATAAGACATCACAAACACCCATGACCCGAGAACAAATATTTATCTGTCACATAAATGTCTGCCCCGGCCGGGAATCGAACCCGGGACCCCTCGCTCGGCAGGCAGGTTCACTACCAACTGGGCTATGGGGTCAATAATGATCAATCTTGCTCTGTTTAATTCTTGTAATGATAGGTAATAGGGTTTTTCTCTTTTGTTGAAGAATCGCAGATCCCATGCTAATACCCTAACTGCTTTTGATAATGTACCGTACCGATCTAACAGTTGAGCAACAATATCTTCATCGCTTGATAATTGAGCTACATTAACTTGCTTTCTCTTTCTGATTTCCTGCTCGGTCGTATACTGATGTTCGTTTATACAATGTTTGTATGTTGGTAGCCATGATGGTCCTTGCCACCACAAACTGTGTTCTTTTAATTGAGTAGCTGTTAAACAACGGCTCGCACAATCTGCTGGGTTCTCCTCCGATTTTATGTATCGCCATGAATATGAAGGCATGGACTGTGTTATCTATCTCACTCTTTTAGCCACAAATGGCTTCCATCTATCAGCTTCTCCATTCAGCCATCCCAGCACTACCAAGGAATCCGTCCAACAATAAGTCTTGATATTATAGTTATTAAGACAATCCTTGATTTTATTAATTAACCTTGTAAGTAAAAGCGCCCCACAGAGCTCTAGCCTCGGAAGCGATATTACTTTACTAACAGAAACCAATCGTGCTTTTCCAGCAACCAGCACTACAGAAGGTGAAGAATTTTTCTTCTTCACCATGATATAAACTACTCACAAAAGCCATGAAGTTCTATCTCGTTGTTATCTTCCGTCCTTAGCCACCTTGGTACTTGATACTGATTAATATTTTGTATATCGATCTTGATACGGTTCCACTCCTCCCAGATATCTAACGGTAATTCACTGTTCCATTCCAAATTCAACTTCCAGACACCTTGAAATAAAATTTTTAATTTGACACTTACGGATGTGAGCCATCCCAATGGATCAAAAATTTTAGAAATATCTGATAAAAGGGACCTTTTCCTAGGTCTAGTAGTCGATATTGGTATTTGTAATTGAAAGATGAATTGATCGTCCCCTCAAACCCAGGGTCTTACTTGTTTCTGTCAGTTTGAAATCAAATTCCTGATTATTGTTACTGTTCATTGCATCTAATAAATCTGGTAAGTTCGATTTCCACTTTCTTAGATTAAAACCCGTTGATTTTAGAATACTAATTAACTCAAATTTCATTGATTTAGCATCTTCCACTGTATTCTGTCGTATCAGATCTCCAAATGATTTTCTGCAGTTTCTGGTCATCGGGGTGAAGCCATATCTGTCTGAACATTTTCTCTATATCAGCCGTGTAGGCAAAGCGTTGTTGTCTCCATTTTATGATGAGAATCTGAAGGTGTTGCTGTAAATTTGGGCCTCTATACATAACGTCATTTAAACTAAATCCAGTGGACGTTTTCGACGATGCGTTAAATACGACTCTAAGTGTAGTAGTAGTAGAGTCCTCGCGATAAACACAGCGGTGCGGCAAATAACACTGAGGTTTCGCATTACCGTACGCTGTTGTCGTGTGCCCGAGCTGTAGATATTCATTAATAAATAATTTGTAGTTTTCTTTCTAATTGATAAAATTGCGCTATGGCGTTAGTTTTAGATTCATCAAGCTGTGTCGTATATCCTGATTTCAATGGTAATCGAACTTGGTATTTTCCGTCATCTCGTCTCGTTGTTGTTTCTTCATATAATTGGATACATTGCTGATATTCTGATGAGTCTGTTGTATCTTCTACCTCCCAGAACCTCTGAATGTCTTCAATGTTATTTACGATCACGTTACATCGGTGTGATTTAACATTTCCGCATAAAATCCAACCCAGTCGAGTCTATTGTGCAGTGGGTAGGGTTGAACCTTCTCTACAGATTCCATCTATGATGATGTCGGAGTAAATATCAGCCCCTAGTAATATATCGATCGGGCGATTCATATAAAATTCGGGATCAGCCAATTTTATTTGTTTTAAAAATGACCAATTTGGTTTTGAGAACGTGTTATTTGGTAAATTTTTATTAAGTTTTTCATAATTAAAAGATTTGTTTTGAAACTGTAATCACTTATTGTTGAAGTACATGTTACATTAATCATCCCTTTACATTTACTTTCTTTAGCTCCGATGCCAGATATGATACCTTTGTACCTCAGCCGTGGCAACCCTAACGACTGAGCCGCATTTTCGGATATTAGAGAAATTTGAGACCCTTGATCCACCAACGCCCGCATGATATGATATGTACCATCTATAGCTTGTACTTTAATATTTGCTGTTGCCAATAATATTTCTGGAATACTGTTTTGCAATGACACGTGATTATAACCTTGTAGGTAATGTTGACCCTGCTGGGATGGCTCGTGTTGACGAGTATTCCCCGCGCCCCCCGCAGCAGGCCGCGTGTCTTGCGGTGTAGAATTACGTCCGGTGTCCAACCATTCATGCAAAATGGTATTATGATTGTTATTGCACTTGCGGCATCGTTTGTCGGAAATGCAAGGTTTCCCATGATGATTGTATAAACAATCGGGACATAAACATAATTTTGATACTGTTTTTGCCTTATGGAAGGCCGACATCGCTAAAAAATTTTCGCAATTAAATATGCCGTGGTCGTGCTCGAAGTATATGCATTTTTATAGAAGTTTAATGGTTTACGACCGGAATTATTGTTATTTGGAAATCTATATGATGTTGATTGATTTGATCTTGGCGTAATAAATTCTTATTTTTTATTTTTATTTATTTTAATAATTTATGCACACATATAAATATTGTACAGATAGGACATCAAGTAAGGATGGTACAAAGGAACTGCCTATTTCTTATGAAATCTCTTCCAGCAGACCTGAGACTGGAGAGCGGTATGTCTAGATGGTAGTGGACTGTGTACACAAAATACAGTATACTGGGACTAAATAATAATAATAAATAAATACATGCGTAAAAACAAATATATATAAATACATACATACCTACAAAAATACATACATACCTACAAAAACACATACATACCTACATAAATACATACACACATAAATAAATACATATAATAAAACTAGGAGTACTGATGAAGAAATGATAGTGGTATTGTAACCAAACAGGACATTATAAACAGATAAAACAAAATAATTTACGTAGCTAAGGCAATATAGTGCTCTTTGACACGTTTTTTAAATACGGAGATAGTTTTACTATCTCTAATGTTAGGCGGGAGCGAGTTCCACAGTCTCACTGCATGCACGGAAAAGGAGTGTGAGTAGAAGGAACTCTTATGTGGAGGGAACTTGAGTAAGGATTTGAGGTGGGATCTACAAGGAGCAATTGAAGGACGAGCGAAACTAAAGCGCTCTCGCAAATAGGATGGAGCAGTAGGACGGCGGAGAATGTTAAAAAGGAGGCACAACATCCTAGAGTTTCTGCGAAAACGAATTGGGAGCCACTTGAGATCTTTGCCAAATTGAGAGACGTGATCAAATTTACGTATACCAAAAACAAAACGAATGCAAAGGTTTTGCAAGCGCTCAGGTTTATTTAATTGCTCCTCTGTGACATCCAGATAGCAGGCATCAGCATAATCTATAAGGGGTTGAATTAAAGTTTGGGCAAGGGAAATTTTAGTTTTCAGGGGCACAAAGCTCTGCAGGCATTTCTGGGAATGAAACGAGTAGTGCACCCTGCGACTAACCTCATTGATCTGGGCGTTCCATGAGAGATTAGAATCTATAATAATACCTAAATCTTTGACAGTATCAGTGAAAGGTATAGTGATCCCCCCCAAGGTTACTGACGGCAATTGTGACAAATTAGGTAAATTGCGATAGTGTCTGCTGCCAATTATTATTGCTTGCGATTTGCTTGCATTAATGTTGAGACCAAACGATTTAGCCCAACTATCAATACGGCTTAAGTCGTGGTTGATGTTCGAGATAGCTGAGACAATGTCCGCCACACTAAAATGATGATATATCTGCAAATCGTCTGCATAGAGATGGAAATTAGAACTGCAAATTCTTGCTTCTTACGGAACGTCTCCATCGTTGTAAATTTTATTTCTAAGTAAGCTAGGAATTCCTTAAGAATTGGCAATTCACGTAGTTGCCTTATCGACGCCATACAGTCATTATAGGTGTCGGAGTCCAATTTTTGCGATAAAATGTGGACAAGAAGTGGGTCCCATGAACAAACATCCACTCCTAAATTTTTTATAGCATTCAAACATTCCAATGTGGTATCATGAACGCGTTTAATATGATAACGTAATTAATTTGTAATTAAACTCGTAATTTAATATGTAACGACTGCTGTTGTATAACGGGAAGATTTAATAAAACATTAACGTGAGCTTTAAAAATTATTTTTTTGTTGTTGAATCGATTATTTAAGATTTCCCAGCATACGAGATAATTTTCGGAACTAATAAGAAGATGTTGAATTAGAAGTTTAAGAAATTGCATTTTTTCAGCATTAGAGAGTGATGGGTTTTGATAGATATTCTCCGTAAAAAGATCTTTAAAAGATGGCCACTGCTGGTAACTACCACTAAACGTAGGGATCTCCATGGCAGGTGTTGTTTTTTCCCTATGCACAGATGAAGACATTTTCTTATTAAGAGCCTTTTTGATATTTAAATATGATATCTCAACCTCTAAAAATGATGATTCGTAATCGAGATTAGAACTGCTAAGTTCCATATCGATCTCCCAGTGCAGCGCATCGATGGCTGCCCAGCGAGCCTGAACGCTACGCAATAAATCCTCGAACTCCCACATCTCTTCCACCAGATCAAGATTAATATTCGCTACCGTTCGCCTGAAAGCTTTAAAGTTGCTGGCCCGCCTTCGCAACATATCTTCCGATTAACTAGTAGTAGCTCGCGATTGATATTGCTGTAGCCCTGAGGGGGCTTCGGGTGACCCCCCCGGGCGCGGTACGAATGAAGGTGCTTTTAATACTTGCGTCTTAGGTCTATCCTTGTATTCATAATTTTTAATTATTGAACGAATACTTTCAGACCTACACTTCGTATTTTCATACGTCTTACTGGTGAAATATACGTGTGAATACTCACCGATATCATAAAGTTTAATATGATTAGAATGAAACTCTTGCCAGTCGTTTTCCTTTCACTTCCATTCTTCTTAAAGTTAGAATAAATTTGATCAATTGTATTGATGATTTGCTTCTGGGTGGCAACTAAATCCTCCATGACTGATATTATGTAAGATATAAAAAAAGGAAAGATCTTACTTGTTTGTTACTGGTATAACTACCGCACGTCCTGATATGTGCGATAAATTTTCACGTGTTTCTTGACTCGGACTGATGACCTGCACGTGGTCGTACAAACGGCACCCCGACGATCTTGGTACGTGTAAGATGCAGTGACGAGTAAGTCCCGCCTATACGGAGGCACGAAGGAAGCTGTAAGGAGGCTGTAAGGGGTTGATTTCGCTCTTAGAATGCTAACTGATAAATAATAAAACTATGATTTTTGATACGAAGTGTATTAAGGTTAAACTTATTGATATGATATATGAGTAAGCGCGATAATGATGATAGGTGATTGCGGACTGAGTCAATTATAAAAGACAATGAATTAAAAACTGATGACGCGTATAAATTATGTACGTGTATAGCTCGTACACTTTTTTATAACTTTTGTTATATAAAATGTCGAATGCTATGACTATATGGTGGCAGAAATATAATCAAATGAATTATTTCTATCCCTTATATTTGAAACTACTTATGTACCCTAATTTGGACCAACTAAAGAGCATAAGCACTCATTAATACGAACAATTTAAACAAAGCTTAACTCCTTATATTTAATTGAAAGGGATAATTGGTATATAATATATTATAAAATAAATAAAAATGTATGTATTGATTAAACATAAAGCACTCGTGCCCTGCTCATCCACCAAGTACAAAAGAACTTTAATCAAATACAGACCTAGTAGCAATTAATAAAATGTAAACGTAACTTATGTAATAACTTTTTTTTATATTGTACGTGCATACGTGAGTGAGTGTATGTTGTTTGTATGTGTGTGTATGTGTGTGTGTGTGTGTGCCTGCGTATGCCCTAGAATTTATCGTTTTCATTATAATTTAATATCAAAATCGTTGTAGTATTTGTTCCGTTTCACAATAGGTCATTAGTAGCAAAAATTTGATTATCTCATATTTCAGTTTAGTCTTGGTCAGTGGATAAATATTTATTCTGCTGTTAATAGTGTTGTACAGTGCAACGGCCTGGCGTGTAAATTGATTTATCTTAAATTTAGTTTTACGGGGAGGGATTTGGCACATTTTGGGTCTTCTGCGTTTGTGTACTTGGTCGATGACGTAAGGTAACTGAGCATGGATTCTTTGGATAGACCGTAATATATATAGTTGTCGTGTGGTAAGCAAGTTACAAGAATTATATAACTCGAAGGTAGGAAATCGCACAGGTCTGCTAAACGTTACTTTGAAAAGCTCTCGTTGAATTCTTTCTAAAGTCAATAAATGATTCTTTACTGCTCCACCCCTTACTGGGATGCAGTATAGTTAAGTCGTTTACGTAGATGAGAAATACTCCATATTAAATATAGGATACATAACCAACTACTTGGTAATCACCTAGTTTATAGTACGAATGTTAAGATTATTTGCCACGAGTGTACGATAACAATGTAACACGCGCGCGCACGCTGCAACCTGTCGCCGCCGCACCCTCGCCACACTCTGATGGAGATTCGACACACCGGAACACGTGCGCGCTGCGACATGTTGCATCGCGTAGCGCTTCTGCTCCCTGCTGTACAATACACACTTGCGATTTTGCTACCTTAGACGTAAACGCTTGTATATTTTAATTTTTAACAAGAGTTTATTTTACTTAAGTAGTGAGTCTTGTTTCAGTATTTATGTAATTGTATGCTGGACTTATAAGCATTACTCTAAGCAGCCTATAAATAACTTCAGACGAGCACATTCTATTTTATTATCTACATGTACTAACACTGTAATGGGGCATAATCTATACAAAACAAACCCCATGAGTTGACATATATAAAAATTTTTTTTGCCAAAACGAATCGAGGAAAATTTATTAGTATTAAAAAACGCCTAAATTTATGTCCAAAATTCTTAGAATTAATCATAACACAACGTCGACATGTCGATAATACCTTTATCTTTAGTTCATGCAATAACGTAAGAAATGTGACACAAAAATTATTAATGCGCCGTCTCGCGGTTGCACAGTGTCGAGTGTCGTCCGTGTGTAACAAACGCCAGCGATTCGCCGCGGCCGCGCGCCCGTCCGCACGGTGTCATCACGGCTCGATGGCGCTCGTATTGTGCGTCCCGTGACCCGATCTGCAGCCCATTACCGACGTATCGATACAGCTACAGCGCGCCGGCCCGCCGCCGCCGCCCCCGCCAGTGCATCCCCCAATATTGCACTCTACACGTTGTGCCGTTCGCTAATGTTCGGAAAATATTGTTACGTGTTTACCGTTCGCATCTAATAGATATGTCAAAAGTGAGCGGTCTAGGTTACTGTGCAACGCATTCGATTTATTTACGAAGTGATAGTTTAAAAGCAAAATAATCAGCAGGTCATCCACCCGTCATCGTCGAGTTAAAATTGAGGATCGAACTATCAAAGCACGTTTCATGAAACTGTCGGCCGCGTTACTAACGTATCACTGTACCTCGAAACGTATACGTAACCGCAATCATGATCGTTCACGATGTTATTTGATTTTAATCGTCGAGTAGTTTATCCACCGACGTCACGATGAGGGTGACCCGCGGGACTAATATTGTGCGAGGGTTGCGCGGGGTGCGCGGGGTGGCCGCGAACAATTAAGATTGATGCGGTGTCTACGCGGCGCACACGTGCGGCGACCGCACGGCCTACACCGAACAACCGCGTGTAATGCGCCGCGACATTCATGCGACGAGTGCGATTATTCCGCTATTAAGCCCACGTTTTTTAACTCGAGAGGTGGCGGAAAATAAACTCCCCGACAGTGATACAATGAGCTATGCGGCCGTGGCCGCGTTGAACTTCAATGGGCACAACTGCATCGCGTAGAATTAACATTTAGCTATTATTTTTTACGAGATTGTCGTCCCAACAAATACATCTATAGTATAAAATTATCGTTGGTGTATCGTGTACTAATTTATTGTAAAGTATGTTAATGATACGACCTCGAACTTATTTAAATTCCAGTGGTGAGAGATCAGTGACATCCAATCTAAGGCCTGACCGTGCGACACATACTGACAAAAGTTAATACATAATATTGAATTGCGGGCGCACCCCGCCACCGTTCACCGTCCGCCGTCCGCCGTCCGCCGTGTGCGTCGACGTCGACGCCCGAGGGGCGCGGGGCGCGGGGCGCGGGGCTGCTATCGCGATCGCCGGTGTGCGCTGATAACATCGCATGCGTTAATTGTAAATTGGTCACATTTGTACAGCTCCAGTAGCATGCGGTCGGCTGTCAAACAATGCGATAGGGCGCAGTAGTTCGCGTTTCTACAACACGTCCCGCGACCGCGACACCGCGACACTTGTGCACGAGCTACGATTTAACGACGACACCAAAATTAATAACTCATTTAAAAATTAATTTTATATCCCCAATAAGTTCATTGATCTAAGATGAAAGTGATCAAATAATCTAATGGGTGAACATTTGGCATTTTGGCAGTCAAACATTTATCTTTGCGTGTGGCCCTGTGCGTGGTTGGTTAGTTGTGTTGATCGTTGAGAGGTAATGGCGTCAGGTGATTTATATTAAAGATCGCAAGGCTTTGGACCTACAAATAATATCTAATCGGAACGGTGTTTTTACGTGATGACGGAAATGATTCACTTGCCTCCGAACAATGCTACTGCTAGACTAGGTTTGATATCGTCTGACAGCGGCGATGGCGCCTCCGTTCGGCTACCGGCCGACAACGTAATAAAAAACGGACATAAACTCAATAGACGCCTTTGTAAAACTGTATCTGTTACAGGAGCATAATGGACTTTTAAATTTCAATTTTATAGAATTACATTATCAAATAAACTTCAGGCATTTTTGTTATTTTATATTCAATTATCATATTTATGACGTTCGTAGTCTGCCAGAGTCGGTGAGAGCTATTAATGCCCACTCGGGTTACTGGTTGCACGGTCTGCATTGCCGCGCGGATTAGGGAAAAGCGCACGTGCGTAGATCGGCGCGCGATATTCGCCTCCCGACACTGTCACTTACAGCTCAGTCGCTAATGTATTAATTCAATAATAATCACTTCAACCACTCGATAACGAGCAAAATAATACTGTGTATCAAAGTGGGTGAATTTGAAAGTAATAAAGAAGTAGTTAATTTTAATTCCTTTTTTTCGTATGACAAATACCAATATTTTGACAGGCCAATGGAACCGGTAAGCGCGCTAATGAGGTGACGGAGGAGTTTTCCTCTCTCAACAATGGTGTCGTCTCTGAAGGATAGGCAAGAGTAATATTACTCTGGTCCCTGGCCATTCCGAGTACTTAGTAATTTTATACAAATATTGCATCGCGCTCGACTAACGGCTCGTGTCTCATATTCGCTCATCGTCCGCAAATATTGTCGCGACACTCACTACACTTGCTCCAGACGGCCAACTCTCACACGCCCCACACCCTACAACCCACACACGGTACAGATTGATACGTCAGTTGCGCCAGCCACACTCAGCTGCACCGTCAATATCATTTTATTAAAAATTAAGAGGCCGAGTTGAAAAACACAAAATTATAATGAGTCATAAACGGTTTATGTGTTATAAAATGTTTGTGAACGACTTAATTGAACTATAGTGATGCTGTTTAAACAGTTCGTGAAAATTTGCGACATTGAGGTTCAAATGGAGCACGACCGCAGCATCCGCAACCGCACCAATCGACTTCAAATTGTAACCTATAGGAATACGGTAGACAGTGCCACGCATTCACATGTTTGTACAGCTGCGAGCCACCGCCGCCTCCGAACAATGTAGCGGTGATGTGAGAAGCTTAAACGGTACAATTTGGAGCACCGCCGCGCCGCCGCGCCGGGCCACCCCTGTACAAATAATCCCATTTATAAATTAATTCTGTACTATCACAATGATTGCTTTCACTACAAGAAAAAAATATTTAATGCATGCAAAATAAACGGTACCCGAGACTGTCTGTGCATTTGACGAAGATTTCGTGAAGCTTAACTAAGAACTTTTGTCAATTGCAACTATATTCATATGCTCAGGGATGTAAAAATTCATTTAACCCTAATGGGATGGTGAAGCCAAGTTCACCAGCAATCAGTAATGATAACGGTAACGACATTTTATAGAGTGTGAATTTGCATACTTCCTTAGTGGACTTTAGGTATACTTGATATCTCCCGGTAATTGTAATTTTTGTATCCCGAATATTGCTCTGTGGCAGTTCATTACAGTTATGAACTTAGAGACCACCACATGTAAAGTATCAATACCGCGGCGGCGCACTACTCGACCCGACCCGCGCTGACGCGCCCGCGGGACAAATCCGTACATCGGTTGTGCAAACATCGCCCCGCCCCGCCGCGACCCGGCCGTCGGCTGCAAGTGGACACCTGTAACTTAATCTTTTTTTGATTCCATTCGCAATAGGGTACGTGAGAATAATAATATCGTATCGTGTGGGGCGACGACAAACCTATTTTATTTCACTCGGGTCAGTCATCCTGTTACTGTTTTAACGAAAACGGACAGATTAAAGGTGAACAGACCTTTAGTTATGGCAAGATCGAGTGGATCCGTGTCGCTGTTTAGTCTGATTATGGTAATTTGTTGCAATTTGAAATGAATCATTATAAAGTATCAAGCCGACCTCGAGCTGCGAGACGCGACACCGTGCTGTGAACGGGTACTCGAAAGCTCGAAATCCACAATGTGGACCCACAATTAGCTCATCCTCGAGTGGCACGGCTCATCCGGTAGAAATGGTATCGTAAAACGCAGAAAAAAATATTGTTACTCGCTAAATTTCATTAAGCACTTGTATGGAGGGTATACAAATGTGCTTTATTTGAAAGCGCCAGGGAATCCGCGTTCAGCTCGAGTAGCGTTGAGTTTAAAGACCGCTTCTGCTACGTACTGCGCGCTACGCGCTACGCGCTACGCGCTACGGCGTACCCGACGTTTTCACGCACTTAACATTTTAGTTCGAGTTACAGTAACGACATCGATCTCGATGCGGGAACTGTACAATAAAGAACTCGTGCCGCGGCATGACAACACGATTGGAGGTGAACGAACACCTGACCTTGTAAGAGAGTCAACGATATATGTATATTTGTGTGGATTAATTCATGACTGGGTTTACAGTTGAAGCTTTTCGATTAGAATAATAAGCGAGCGACTACCGTTACACGTAACATAAAAAATATGCATTTCAGGATCGGAACCTTAACGAGCGATCAACCGGACCGTCCGAGTGTCGCAGTGTCGGGCGAGGAGGCGCTTACACATCGCCGATGATATACGGACGCATTCGACGCATTCGACGCACTTGAGGCACTCGACGCACGCCCGAACACACCGCACTACGTATATTGTGTAGCTATGTGCGACGAAGTAGTGAAAAAAATAGTGTTACGTCGTCCTTGCTATAACGTTATAAACATAACTAATAAACAAATTGTAAGTATAAATGTTCTAACTCTACGAAATTTGTGAAAGAATTTATATTATTAATTATCGAGCTGTATTACAAATTGCTTAAGTAATGATCGGTTCATGAAGGTATAATGTCGGTGTCGCTGAAGCGTTTCGAAGACACACAACGTAGCGTTGTCTAGATTTCTAACTACATTTTGTTATTACTTTAAATAAATTGTTATCCAACACTCGACTTGATTTTCCCCAACCCGATGGGACTCCTGCAAATATACCTTTTTTATTTCCTACTGGAAAGTGCATTTATACATCCTATCCGTCTCAGGAGTGTCTACGTTCGACTCGCAAAATACCCAATAAAGCCTAGCGGTCCAATCTCATCTTACACAAGGTCACTCGTAAACTACCGTGGCGCTCCGAAGCCGAATGACGTCTACGCCTTTAGAGATTTAGCCCGAGCTAAAACCCCAGGGAAAAGCTATAACATCGCCCGGTCCGCCACTCGGTTTTCTTATGCGGAGCAGATTAGCACCGACATCGGCCTCGCGATCGCGCTTCGCAGGCCGGCGACCTCCGGAAGACCGTAAAGTACTCGAGCTCGATTTGCATTTGCACCGGTCTAAACACTAGCGACGCATCATTCCGTGCGACCCAACAGTTTAGTCGGGCGGCGGACAGCCTCCACCGTCCCCGATGCAGATACGGGGAACAGAATTCCTTCCATTCAGGGCCCTTTGAACTAGAGTCCTGATAGTTTATGCGCCTAGATGTTTGCTACGAGTGTGGCCACCCGACAGGACACTAATTACCTAACGCCCCCACTGCCTATGACGCAACGACGCGCTGCGATCTCCACGGCAAGATTTTATTTATGACATATGTTGCGTGGTAAGATCGGTCATCCAAACTGGTGCTCGGTAATATTTATGTAATATTTTACGTTTGAATATTGAGTGCTTTTTAAGTCATCGCCGATCGTACCGATCGATGCCTTAATTAGTCGATTCCTTGAAGTATCGAATGAATGATTAGTACTCGTATGTGTAGCCGCAGTCCGGTATGTCAAATAAACTGAGGCACAAAAAAGTATTGACTTATTCCCGTGTGAAATGATAACATATCTCATTTATGAAATTGTTATTATGTTTAACCATAAATAAAGATTGTGTATTTACCTGTTCAAAATTTTTTTGTACAAAATCATTTAACTATTTGTCAAATTTTAACAGGACCTGTGACGAACGGCAGGTGGGGCCACGTGGCCGCGACGCTGATCGAATTCATGAAGTAGACCCTAGTACTGGGTCTTAAGAGACTTAACAGTACTAGACTTAACAGTTCTTGACCGTTCCATCGCATAGGCTGCGGGCAGTCCATTTTTGTCAAATATTCCTTACTGTACCGTAAATGTATTAATTCAAATTCAAAATCATTTAATCATATAGGTATTCAGTAAATACCATATAGTTACGTAACCCTATGGTAAATACACTTGTGAACGTCATTTTTTGCTTCTACCACCGTTTCGAAAAGGTGCTTTAACAATGAATAGAAGAAATGGCGAAAGAAACTCCTCAGCACATCTTTAAAACAACATATGGTAATTACAAAAGTATAAACCTGTGCGGAACTTCCAGGCATGCTGTCATTAATGTACTCATCTATACCATAATATCCTTTGCCTATAAGTTGTGTTTTAATGCGACACTTAAAAGTTCCAATGGGCAACTCGCGTAACGATTTAGGAATCTTATTGTAAAAACGAACTCCAAGCCCCATAAAGGAACGCTGAACCTTTTGAAGACGAAAAGAAGATGTAACCAAATTATGCCTATTTCTTGTTTGATGATTGTGTATCACTTTTCTGCTTATACGTATTTAATTTTTTTAATAAATACTAAATTACTATATATATACTGACTGGCTACGGTGAGTATACCTATTTTTTTTAATTTTTCTCTTAATGACTCACGCGACTTTAATCTGTATACTCTATGTAATATGACTCTAATTGCTCTTTTCTGTAATATAAATATTGAATCAATGTCCACTGATTTACCCCACATTAGGATACCGTAAGACATAAGACTATGAAAATAGGCTAAATAAACAAGTCTAGCTGTCTCTACATCAGTAATTAGTCTTATCTTCCTAATAGCGTAAACAGACCTACTAAGTTTACTTGCGAGAACCGATATATGGGCGCCCCACTGAAGCTTACTATCTAAGGTGATACCTAAAAAAACTGTGGATTGTTCCATAGGCAGTGTTTCGTTATTTAATTTAAGGATTTTGCCTACCTTCTGCACATTTGGTAGTGCAAACTCTATACACTTCGTTTTCTTGGCATTTAGAACTAAGTTGCTTATTGTAAACCAATGCGATACATGGGACAAAGCACTGTTTACATCGTCAAAATTTGATTTATTTATTTCAGTCTTAAATATTAAAGATGTGTCATCAGCAAAGAGTACAATGTCCGCATGTTTACTAATAAAATACGGCAAATCGTTAATATAAACCAGAAAAAGGAACGGACCTAGAATAGAGCCCTGTGGAACACCCATTACAATAGATAATCCCATTCACACTAACACATTGAACCCTACCCTTCAAATAGGACGCAATCAAATTGAGAGCATTGTACTTAATGCCATAGTGACTAAGATTAAGAAGTAACGATTCGTGCTCAACACAATCAAATGCTTTGGACAAATCGCAAAAAAACACCTATAGCATTCTGTGATGCCTCCCAGGCCTCGAATATGTGTTTAAGAAGCCTAGCACCTGCATCAGTTGTACTACGACCTTTAGTAAAGCCGTATTGATCATGGTGAAATAAGTCATTTCTGTTGAAATGTTCAAGGATTTGATTTAGTAAAATCTTTTCAAAAACTTTACTAAGTGTAGGTAACATGGAAATTGGTCTGTAATTATTACAATCAGGTTTATCACCGGATTTTAAAACCGGAATGACTTTGCTGTGTTTCATTAGATCCGGAAAAGTACCTAAGTCAACACACTTATTAAAGATTAGTGTTAGGTGGGGGGCTACGACATCTATTACATTATTTATAATTTTAAATGATATTCCCCACAGGTCACCAGTATTTTTAACATTTAGTGACTGAAAAGTTTTAACTACTTCTAATGCTGTATTATGTTTAAATTCAAATAAAATACTACATTCAGTAACATATTTTCTTAATAAATTAAAAGCTTCGTCCGGCGATGAAGTTAGTGAGTGAGTCAACGTAACAGGTATATTTTAAAAATAATTTTCAAAAGCGGTTGCTACCTCATTATCAGATGTGATTTTAATGTTATTTATCACCAATTCATATTTTAGGTTGCGTAATTTATTCATTCCGGTTTCATTACTAATAACATTCCACGTAGTTAATTTTATTATTAGAATTTTGAATTTTTTCCGTAATATATATTAGCTTGAATTCAAACCGATTTAAAAATTTTAGAATGTCTTGACATGTTGGAGAAAAGACGGTGCCCTATTGAATTGTTTTTCACCAAAACAATTCATACAACTTACTTCTGCTTTTAAAAGTACCTGCTGTTGCCCAATGACTTATTTTATATTTTTTACTCACATCTATATATTTATATTTAAATATTTTATTATACTCTGAATCTATGTATGGTATTAAATAGTGCGGTATATAGACCATCGGGATCACTCTGTTCCAAGGTTAGGGTTCCGCGGATTCTGGCACAGACTCCAGCTTTAAAGCGCAGTATCTTATCTTTAGTTATAGGCCTATATTTGACTAACTGTTTATTTTTATAAAAGGCTCTACTTACTGATATATCGCACCTTCAGAATTAAAGTGATTTAACTCAAAATTCCTGAAATTCCAGATTTTACTATAAATTTACTTAAAAAAGCCTACTCTAAAACCCCGTGGTGAAAAAGAGCCCGAATTATGAGTGAGAAAGGACAAAAGGGAAAACCTCATACATCAGTCTCTTTAAATTCACTCAAGACCATACATTTTTGAAAACTTTTTTCGTCATATCCCATAAATTACAATTTTTGAGTTAAATCACTTTAATTCTAAAGGTGCGATATGTTGTCCACAGTGGTCAGACCTCAAGTTGTTAATAACTTCCTTATTTAATATTTCACAGTTACAAAAAACATTATCTATACATGTAGCTGATGTTTCAGATATCCTGGTGGGTTCAGTGAATTAATTTAAGTCCTTATGATAAAATAAATGTTTTCTTTCTTCTTTCTTTCTTTCTTTCCAGATGTATGTTTCATGTATTCCATGGTGAATGTACAAACGTTAAAATTATTAATGAAAAATACAAAAAAAAATAATATAGATAAGTATCAATTAATTCAACTCGGACGAATTCTGCATAGGATATCTCCACAAGGTTGCAACGAATGACAATAGACTATTAATGAGCGAACGATTAGCGAAGGGCGTTCCGCAGATTTGTGAGCCGTCAGCCCTCCGGCGCACCCTCTCGGCGATGGCGAACATAAATAGAAACGCGACTCCGGCGCGGACGCACTCGCCCTCCGAACGCAGCTCCAGCGTTCAGCATGTGGCCGGACAGCTCGCAGTGCGGCTGCGGCGTGCTAGCGCGGCGCGGCCTCTCGCGCGGGGCGACCACGCGCGAATTCTCGCTCGCCGAACTCGCGGCCGCGATCGACGACCCACCAGAACATAATGTAAGTACTCGGACATTCGAGATATTTAATGTCTTCCTATTATCGTGGTTTTGTAATCTAATTCAAAAAAGGGGCAAGGTTCTCCATACGTTTGTAATTTTTACGTATTTATACAAAATTCAAAACTCCTTAATTACTTAGCCGATTTGCATATTTTTTTTTTGTTTGAGAGGGTATATCCATACCGTTTGGCCCCAAATACATTTGAAAAATACCACCCTTAAGGATGAAAAATGAAAAATACGTTCAGTCAGCTACATCAAAACGTTTCAGTGAGGTAAAAGATCATAAAACAAAGATCTACAACGCAGGTACTTTTTTAAATACTAGCAGAACCAACTTTTACTTTTTGGCACCCACCCCACATAAATGCAACTCACTTTTGTCCGCATTACACCTGAGATTGTTATGGCCATGTACTTTTGGTGTAGATCTATTCAAGAGGAGACTGAATAGGTTTTTATAGTTAATGCGTTCAACGTTAGCCTTAGCCTTTATCACAACTTGCCACTGGGTGGGATTGTTGTAATAAGTTAATGACCTTATTTTATGTTAAAAAAATAACATTGTACAAACTATTCAGATACCAACTTTAACATTTCAGAATTTCGCAGTAGTAAATTTTCGTTGAATGTATTTCTAAAGTTCTACCACCTCATTATAGTTTAAAGGTAGAGAAGCCTTATTTCAAGCTTAGACGCTTAACGTGTTAATTTAAATAATTGAGTTAGTTCATCAGACGAGTACGGAGTACTGCTCACGGGATGTGATTGAATAGTAGTTGAGGGATTGAATAGTAGTTCATAGAATACACTTATTTTACCAATTTTCTATCCACATAAAATTACCTAAATCTCGAGGATAGCTTGAGATTATCGTGTAGTAGTGTACATAGTGTTAGCGGGCGACGGAGGCGGCGACATCACCACTGACGCATTGAGGTGCATTGTGCTGCATCCAGGTGTACGTGGAGCCAGACGCCGAAGGGGCACTGTGGGCGCGCGGTGGACCGGCGCGCGTGGCCGTGCGTGCGCGGCTCGCCCCGGCCGTGCCGCAACGGTCGTTGGAGTTGACGACGCACGGCGGAGCACTGCGGCTACGGCTCGCGGCCGACGTGCCGCCGCTGCATGAGCTGCTGCTTTGGCCGGACGCAGCCACGCTAGCCGCGTTCACCGTGCCGCACCTCACACCGCTGAACATAACAGGTAGTGTCATCGATGCACGCTGCTCCGATCGACCGGACCAGAAACAGTCCTACGAAAACGGGCACGCCTTCTAATTGTGCACTTTCTCATACGAACTACTCGTATGTTATGAGCTCTCTTCGGAGACAGTAACATTCGAGTCAATTAAACCGCACTATTTTAGCCAGCGTAGCACTGGCGTGAGACGATACAATGACTAAGTTTGGGAAGTATTTACATACTCGATCAGAAGTCAGGACGATGCTTGGTCTTCTCATGATTCCAGTTTCACCCATGCATAGTACACACATCAAATTTCTACGGTATTTTTCTAAAATTATTGTCAGCCCTATTTTAATGAAACAAAAAAGAGATCGTCTCTCATGTTGCTCGGCCATGTTGCCATTGATGATTATAACACTACGTGAAGCCCTCAGAGATGGTCACAACACGTTGTCTTGAACTAGCTTTAAACGTTCCGACGGTTTTGATAATTTCTTCTCGGTTCTAGTGCAGAATTGGTAGTCGTAATAATGTTCCTTTTTATTCATTCAACTCGAAGTGTAGGAAAAATGGTACTGAGTAGATCTCAAATTTATTGTAGCATTATAGAGGATGAAAGGGTGTCGCCATCTTGGACCATTATTCGTTGTAACGCTACTTGTTAGTTTTTCATAAACGAAAATACGACTCGTGCAAAGAAAATTGGCTATGATGAATAAAAATATTATTTTCATTTTTATTCTATTATATAAAAATATTATTTTTATTCATTCGTACATCGTGGTATTATAATATTATGGTACTTGAATTTTGTTTAAAGTTTTGAATGGTCTTCTATTTATTTACCTATCGTCACAAACTCACAAATATATCGTATGTATAAAAAGAAGCATTCGTCTGCGGGACATATGTAGGTTTAAGTGAATAATATTGAGATTCTATTTATAGTTCATTGCATAAAATAAGCATATACTTAAAAGTACTGTTTCGTATGATAGTACTAATAATAATAATAATAGTATTAGATTACTCTTCCATACAATTACCATACGTACATACATACAATGAAATATAAAGACATATGATAGACATTGAAATATATAAAAGGATTATTACATGTAACCATAACAAGATATTTATTATGTATAACACCATTATATAAGTATCTATAATTAAGTTGAAAAATAATAAGTTTAAGTAGATTAATTCAATGTAAAATTTATGGTACCATCTTATGTCAAAATATTGCTTACCGGCATAATTATTTTCCAATACAGTTAAACATAAAAGATACAGTCATGCAATTTTGTCAATATCACTCGTACTACTTACACGGATAGCAGGGCTGGTGTCTTATGGTGGTACATTATGTAAGAAATATGGGTGTCTTCAAATATATTCGACGCAAGCTACAATCAATCAATTTTGGCTATAAGAGTAAGTAGGCTGCTAGTCATTATTAGCTTCAATAGGTAGATTAAGCAACCATGAATAGTCTAAAGAGAAGAAAAATGAGATCAAATAAAATTTATGAAAATAACAAATAGGACTGGGATGACACAACCTTATGATACGCCGGCGCATATGTTTCACCAGTCCGAATAAGAATCCGGAATTCTGATACATTACTAGCGTCCATACAAGTACTTAACTATACATCCACTCAGAAGCTGTCGGAGATATGTCAACAGAAGGTAACATTACCAATTTGCCAATAAAAGTCAAAATCCGCCGCACACGAGACATCACTGAAATCCGACATCTCTACTTGGTGATATCGGTGACATGACCGTCATTATTTTGGCTTTTGCCCATTAAACAACATATCATTTAAAACGAGTTATACTATCTTGTAAATAAAAAATATTCACACCAAATTCAAATAACACAGCTACTTCTTATGTACAACGGTTTAAAATATTTTGTGAACCAACAAAATTAGCAAAATCAATTCAAGAGGTCCTACATTCAAAACACGTGTTTCCGCTAACAAGCAAAATAAATTTAAAATGAACTTTATCCGTTTTGTTTTAAGGAAGCCACGACGCTCTTTTTGATTACGGTGTTAATTAAATTATCAATCACGCTTTTGAATATTGTAATCGCGCTCATAGCTCTCTCACAGATTGATTCCTTTTAATGAATTTTAATTATTAGATATCGTTTCCAGATAGCAAAAACTACACTTGCCACAAGTGCAGAGCGAAGTTCGAGTACCCTAACCCGCTAAAGGTGCACCTGGTACTGGGTTGCCGGGACTACACGACACAGGACTTCTGGCGGCACTGTCTCACCTGCCTGCAACCAGGGACCGCGCGTGGCACACCGTGGGCCTCGCCCGCCGAGCTGGAGGTGTTGGCGGCCGCCTGGGGGCGCTCGCGGGGCGGTCATGTGTGTGTGTACTGCGGAAAGCAGTATTCGCGCAAGTACGGACTTAAGATCCACATCCGCACGCACACCGGCTACAAACCACTCCGCTGCCGGCACTGCTTACGCGCATTCGGCGACCCCAGCAACCTCAACAAGCATGTGCGGCTGCACGCAGCGGGCGCGCTCGGCGCTGCGCGCGCACCGCACGCGTGCAGCGTATGCGGTGCGGCGCTGGTGCGGCGGCGCGACTTGGAGCGGCACGTGCGCGCACGCCACCCTGCGCTACTGACCACTGGCACTGCCCCTGCTATCTCCGGGCGTACGTAAACTCCAGTCTCGTGGTTTTGCAGGGCCACGGCGAACATGTATACGTGTTATTAGCTTAGATCCACGACGGCGACTAAGCTGAACGCTCAGTTGAGCTGAAACTATTTGTTTCGGAAGCAGCGGCTCCAAAGTTTTATATATTTAGATAAGAGATTTGGATTTTATTAAACGTTGGTTTTCATTTGTGTGGAACTTTTTATTAGTTGCGGTTCCAAAGTAAAAATAGCCTTTGATTAGAAGTTGAAAGCATTACACGTTACATCCGATTTAACCATTTTTACAATGTTAGGTATACACCCATAGTGTAATAAAGATAGACGTTTCTGAAGAATACCCGACTATTTTCGGCCTAATAGGAAAAAATGCCACAGTCAAAATTAGACCTGAGACCTTTGTTCTGTTAAATTCCAAAAAAGTGTTGTTTCTATTAACTATTGTAACAGTTAAGCTTGTGAGCATATTAAGAGAGGGACAATTAAAGAAGGTTGTTACAAAAAACTTTATAAGATAGTAACTAACAAAACAATAATTAAAAACAATAATTCAAAGCTAAAGTATTTTCAAGTAATTAGCTATTCGGTCTAGTCTAATTAGGGGTTCACACACTAACTGAATGCCGGTAGCTTTTCCGAATATTCGAACCACCGGAAGGGTGGAGCCGCATATCGGACGTTTTAAGATACCGCTACCCTGACTGGCGGTCCGCTGGAGCTCCTTCGGAGAGCGGCGGCCGAGCGGCAGTGTTCGGGACGGTGTCGATATCACGGCCCTACGGTGCTGCGTTGTAGGTAAAGCAAGAACCCTGGAACATTTCTTACCGTGTCTTAGGAACCGATCACTCGTTGACGGGAATTAGCGACCACCACCGACCACCGACCGAGCACAGTAACATTTTAAGCAGCGATCTCGATGCAGCAGTCCAGACAAAATCAAATGGATACATACATATTAAAAACTGTAAAAAACGACGCAGTACAATAACTATGATTAACTAATTAAACTACAGTGCTTAATGGAACTTTACTACCTAACGATTTAGAATATAACTATTAAAAATAGATTATCCACGTATGCGTGGAGACATGAGTTTACTCACTAACTTAGGTACTAATTTTCCGGCCTAGTTGATGATGATGACGTCCTCCTTGACAAATCGTCAATGGCGAACCTGACTAGTGTAATGAGCGCAGGTGACTGGAAAACCCAAATTTGGTTTTGAAAGTCCTGTTGCAGGGATGACAGTGCAATTGGGCAGAAGTTCCATTGTAAGTGTAACAATAGGTGGATTTGGGGCGGGTCTTTTTAATAAGGCGATTGGTTATCCAAAATTCATTAACAGTAAGACGCCACTCGGGCCTCTGTTTAGCGAGCACTTCCCACGAAACAAAGGGGATTTTACTGGCAGTTAGTGTCGCTTTAAAACATCCTTGTATCTGAGGTATTGGTCTCCAGGTTTACCCTTTCCGTCTTTCAGCTGTGAGTAAAACACGGATTTAGGTAGCCTGGAGTCCTACATTCGTACAAGGTGTCCACACCATCTGAGCTGACCCCTCATAAGCATGCACTCTATGCCGTTTGATCCGGCACGCCGACGTTTTTCAGTGTTTGGAACTCGGTCTTGCCAGTTTACGCGCAGAATTATTCATAAACACCTCATAAAAAAGGTGTCTAACCGTTTTAATTCACTTCTATAGAGACACCAGGTCTCAGAAGCGTAAAGGAGAATTAGCAGTATGACTGAATTATATACAGCGATCTTGGTGTGCAGGTTTAGATCATGCGAATCCCAAACTCTTACTCGCAGCATTCCAAACTATGCTGACGCCCTTGCAATGCGGGAGGAAATCTTCGTTTCAAGACGGTTATCAACCCGGATGTAGCTACCCAAATAACGAACAGATGACACTTCCTCCAGAACCTTTCGACTCAAATATATTGGCATAGTGTATTTTGTATTGCTACGTGCGGATTGTTTTAGCACTTGGGTCTTGGGGGTGCTAATAACAAGTCCAAATCTTTTACATGACTCATCAAGGCGACTTACAAATAGTTGCAAATTGTCGGCATTTAGTGGCTAACACTAAGCAGACGTCGTCAGCATACGTGCACCATACGTTTAGACCTGAAGCGTGACAGATCAAAAACGCTCTTGATCTTACTTCAAGAACGATTTTTTCAGCGCTGTCGATATACGAGTCTCGTAGGACTGCAGCAAAATAAATCACAAAGAGAGTCGGGGCCATCACACAACCTTGTTTTACACCACTGGTAACTGAAAATTGGTCCGTGAAGTCATTCTCATGTTACACTCTAGCCAACATGCCATCATGAAATTGGCGCACAATGTTAATAAACTTTACAGGACATCCAGCTTTCTTTAAAACAATCCATAGAGCAGATCTAGGAACACGGTTGAACGCTTTCTCAAGGTCTATCAAACACATATACAACAGGCGGCATACCAACATATTTCCAGGCTCTTTTTCTGTAGTTGTTTCACGACAAAGATCGCGTCGACCGTGCCTCTATTTGGCCGGAACCCACATTGACTCTCGGGTAGTAGGCGTTCTGCTAATGCACCTAGGCGCCGATTTACTATAAGCCTCAAGATTTTGCCCGCCGCACTTAGTAAGGCAATACCCCTATATGAAACACCGTCGGAGGTGCTGCCCTTACCTTTGTACAATTTACAGATAGAGGCATTTTTCCAACCTGTGGTATTATTTCACACTCCCAATAAAACAATTCTGAACATTTGATCCACCATATTTGTAAAGTTTAGATGGTAGACTGTCTGAGCCCGATGCCTCGCCATTTTTAAATCTATTGACAGCTTTAGTAAACTCATCAAAAGTGG
>PDGT01000091.1:1338267-1379674 GCA_003671415.1 Megathymus violae
GGGGGTGGGGGTCATCTAACACAGAGGATGTGGGTAGAGCTGGTAGCGCATCTATATGTGTCAAGTCTGCGCCGTGGCTAGTCGGTTTAAGCACGTCCTTGAAATGTTCAGCCCAGTGATCCAAAATCTCATGATGTTCAATGAGACGTTTAGATTATCACTAGAATAAATCGGTGACATTTTTTTGGATTGCGGGCCAAAGATGGTTCTGAGATCATCATTTTAATGCAGGATAATGCTCGGGCTCACAGTGCTCGTATAGTACAGGCATACCTAAACCGTGTTGGTGTAACGGTGATGGAGTGGCCAACACGGTCTCTGGATATGAATCCAATCGAACATGTTTGGGACTTGCTAAAGAGGAGTGTCAAATCAAGAATGCCACCTCCCAACAATCTGGGCGAGTTGCGAAACGCAATACTTGAAGAATGGCAGAGGTTGCCCCAAGAAATCATCGACAGCATCATCCGCAGCATGCCCAGACGGATGGAAACCTTGGTCAGAGCACGGGGAGGGGAGGAAGCACTCGTTATTAAACATGCATTTAATTAATTGTGAATCGTCAGAAAATTTAAAATTTTCAAATGTTTCTGTCCTTACGATATCGAAGAAAAATGCATTTTGTTTAATTTGGTTTTTTTCCATTAAACTCTATGTATGGTGTTGCAAATTAATGTGAAAACATGTCAATTTAATTCATGTTTCGTGTCAAATTATTATTTGTTTAAAAATAAAATTAACTATTTGACAATATCACTTTTTTTATGTTCCGCTAATTCTGCCGGTGTGTATTATGTATTTAATTTTATATTCATTCGCACAGTAGTACCTACAGCGTATTGCTTTTCAATACGGGGTTGTAATGGTGTTTAGTCGGCTGGACTGCTGCAGCGCAGTAAAATTTGTATTTTCATATAGTTACAATATTTATTGGTGTTTGTGTGTCCCATTTAGAGCTCCCGACCCTATATTTATAATCATTACCCACTTTCGTTAAAAGTAACGAGTGCAACGTTCGCCTCGTGTCTTAATTCCATTCGATCTAAGATAAAAATTAGTTGTGAAATAAAATTTAACATGCCGACAACCAATATGTGAACCGAATGACGGCCGTGTGATAAAAATATAGAAAATATATATAATTTAAGTGCGATCGCCAACTTTCCGATCAACGTCACCCATAAACGACGACAATAAAAAGCAGCGCTAAATATGAACATTTTATTAAGTTAAAGCTAGTGCGCCGCGACCTTGGCGGCGATGCGCTTGTCGCGCTCCTCGGCGATGGTGAGCCGCACGCCCTTGCCGCGCGGCAGCGAGATGTACGCCTTGGTGCCCTTGCCGATCACGAACACGTTGTTCAACCTGCGCACCACGTTCACGTTTATCTCCTGTTGCTATGTTTGAACAGTAACACTCGCACGGTGAGGTCGCACCGCGCTATGACGATGCAAGTGGGGTGGGACTGTGCGATTGATTCGCTAGCTTGACGTTATTAATGGACAAGATTTGGCCTTGCGCCTTGCTCAATATAGAAAAATACATAACACACTTCATTGGTAAGCCCGATACAATGGTCGTCCTCATCGCTCGAGAGCTATTTTTTCCAGACGACCCAATGGACGAAAAAAAATCTGAAATAATGTAGGATATACGTATAGATAAAATTTAAATGGTTAAAAATAAAGACAAAGGTCGTAAATAAATAAAAACCTAATACATATGAATATACGAAGACGGAATAGGACGGGATAAGTTGCAGAGGAAAGTGAGGAGTCTCTTTTGTGGAAAGTAATATTTAGAACAAAAATATTTCAATATATAGTTACGAAAATTGATTAGGAACTCGTAATCTTCTACTGTAACAGATTCTGAAATATTCTCGGTATTTAAAAAATACGTTGCGGTACAAGCCGAGTGGGGTAGAGCCGAACACCGTTCAGAAATAACGAATGCACCATACGCCGCCGTACACCACGTCACACGTCACCGCGACTGAAGCGCGCGCCGCGACGCGCTACGGCACGCTTCATTTATCTGACGCGACACGACGGCCGTACACGAAGACGATCGCCACAGACGGACGAGGTCACGTGTACCACGTACCTGGTGGCGAACGTGTGTCCCGTGGAGTCCTTGACGTGCACGATGTCGAAGGAGCCAGGGTGTCGCTCGCGGGACACCACCGTGCCCACACGCCCCAAGTTCCGCCCACCCGTGATCATGCACAGGTTACCTGTTCCGTCCAATATAAATCAACTTTAACAACCGATTCTTCTAATATTCTCTAATTCAATACCTGACTCAGTGGACGCTTTGTAAAATAGTTAAATATTATATGTATAAATATAATTTCCGTTTATTAGTATACATATTACATATTACATTAGTATACATATATAGTTTATTAGAGTCGGGTATTGAATTACAGTAAAAGAAAAGGATATCGAATACAGTAAAAGGATAAATCTTAAAAGGTTAACCAACTAGAGGGAGAGTTGACCAACGGAATACCGTCGCCATGGCGTCAGTTTCTTCCTTTTGGATGTCGACGGGCCGTGTATCGCCTTCTTCAATCGTGGTTGATGGTCAGTCACAGAACAAGTTGACCGCTTTCTTCTTGACCGACATCGGCCGGTACGGAGTCTGACGGCGGGGCATTCACCATCGAATAACAATCTTCTTATTGATAGACAATTAACGCACGAAACCCAGGAAACCCACCAGACTCGAACTTCATGAAGTCCATGATCTTGGAGGTGGCAATGTCGAGCTGGATGGAATCGTTGACCTTGATGAGCGGGTCGGGGTAGCGCAGGGTGCGGCCGTCGTGCGTCACCAGGTACGGCACGTTCTTGGGGCCGGTGCCCACGCGCCGCACCTTGCACAGCTTGTACTGCAACACGATGACATCACAATGAGGCGTACGAGACAGCAGGCAGGCGGCAACCAGTTTTGGATTTTCTATACACATATATTTAATTATTTTGCTGTTCACAAATGATACAAGGCAAGACAAAAATTTAAACATTTCTAATATTGAACTTTTAATGAACACAATAAAAGTATCACGCTACGAATGAATGAGGAATTGCCGATTGATTGGTTCTGAAAACTTTGGATACATTACTATCGCCAGTTAGTCTATTATTAAAATTAGGTTTATTTTTTTAAAGTGGTGCTGCTGGAGGCATAGGGTTTTCAAAAGGTGGAACAGTTTATAAAACACAGAGAAACTGATTGTTTACAGATAGAGTCGAATGTTGAAATGTAATGGACTCCAACTCTTTCTACAGCTCCAGCCGACCTCCCGTGCAAAACGATGTTGTTGGCTTACTGTTTCCTGTATCACCCAGTTTAATTGTGACGGTACTTCTATGTGATAGGGACTTTGACCCGCTTGGCTACCTACCACTTCTTTAACACTGCCTTTACATGCTTTTCACATGTTTCGATTCTAGTAAACAGCATGCACTAATGAACGGGGCAACGCATCGGTAACGTGTCGAGATTATGGACGTACTTGGTCAGCAGCACCCACTAGCCATCAGGTGTTTGTTAGCTATTGGCTTAGTCATACATTTAACCACCATAATTTAGCATTAGTTTTATTAAAAATATACCATAATATTTATTTTGAATTACAAATACTCCAAAAAATTCATTTCCTTTGTTTAGTGAAGTTGCTGATAGTGAAATATATAAAGGTTTTCTTAACTAGTTAAACTTATGGTAAAAATTACATCGTATCCAATATAATGAAACAGTCAAACCATTGTTTTTGACCAAGATGTAGGGTTTGTAGAGTTAAGGTATCATTTGTTACAAACAGACCTGCACCAACTTTATATGGGTTAACAGGTGATAAGATTTTTTATTTTTTTAGTTCTAGTTTGTGTGCAAACCATTATCTTCATAGCAATTTTCACTCTTTTATAATTACTTTATTTTTTATAACACAGATGTACCCCTAATTGAAAGTTACAGATTTCTTTTTTTAATTCTTGATAGGCAAATCCAAGCTTGAATATATATTTTAATTTTCTAATAATGATGGTGGTACCCTAAAGGTTTTGAAATCACCATATTTTACAAATAATAAATTTAATATTATTAACTATAATTAAATGAACTTAAGTGTTTTATAATAAGTCTGCTAAATACATCGAAGAATTGGAGGCCTAATTAAATTTTGTCACTTCAATAAGATATTTCACAATAAACAATTATATACACTACCGGTCAAAAGTTTCAGACCACTATAAAAAAATTAAGAAAACAAATAAAAGTCAACATATTTAAATCATTATGAAATACAGTTTTTATTTCCATGTTATACACAATATTTAAAATTAAAAAATTACGAATACAAAACATAATACTAAATTACTAAAGAAAATACAAACAAGAGAGTTTACACAGACTTTTCATCAAAATATCCTCCTTTGCATTTTATTATTTGTTTTACCAATCTTGGCATGCGAGCAATTAACTTATTTATTGTCTCTTGCGAGATATTCTTCCAGCTGTCTTCTAAGGCATTCCACATGGCCTGCTGTGAAGAAGGACATTGTTCCCGAACGTTTCGGTCAAGTTCTTCCCACAAAAGCTCTATGGGGTTAAGATCGGGACTTTGGGGTGGCCATGTCATGTTTTCCAACACTTTTTCTGACTGTTTCTCGTCTAAATAGGCCCTACATAATTTTGAACTATGCTTTGGATCATTATCTTGTTGGAAAATAAATCCTTTGCCGATTAACTTTAGTCCGGAGGGAATAGCATTTTTCTCCAAAATTACTTTATACTCCTCCTTTTTCATAATTCCTTTAATTTGGACCAGATTTCCAGTCCCATAGCCTGAGAAACAACCCCAGACCATAACAGATCCGCCACCATGCTTGACAATCGGGACTACACACTGTGGCATCATCTTTTCTTCGGCGGAACGTCGAACGAAAATTCTTCTTTTTGAACCAAATATATCAAATTTAGATTCGTCACTCCAAAGTACTTTTTTGAAATCTTCTTCGGTCCAGTCTCGATGGGCTAGGGCCCACTGCAACCTTTTTTTCTAATTCAGCGGTTTTAGAAGAGGTTTTCGAACAGCAACGCGACCATACAACTTGGCGTCTCGCAATCGTCTTTTCACTGTAGACACTGACACTGGTTTTTCCCGAGATTTGTTGACTTCAACGCGGATTTCTGGGGCTGTTAGGCGTCTGTTTCGCTTGCTGGTTACCACAATAAATTTGTCTTCACTAGAAGTCGTAGCTCTTGGTCTCCCGGAGCGCGGACGATCTTGATTACTGCCAGTTTGTTTGTACCGCACAATAGTGCGATGAACACAAGTCTTTGATAACTTGAGTTGAGATGCAATCTCACGTTCAGATTTGCCTTCATTATGGAGAACAACGATGGCAGATCGCGTTTCGATACTAATTTCGCAAACTTTTCCCATTTTAGAGACGTCTTGACTGTAGGAATCACAAAATCAGACTAACAGCGGATATTCGTAGGTAACCATCAAAATATCGGGTTAAAATAAACTTAAAAACATATTTTAAAAATATAGAACAATCGCATTGTAAGATGATGTAAAAAAAAACTAAGTGTCAGCTGCAGTAATGAGGTAATAAAATTTTTACAATCGATTATCGGACTAGCTCTTCTTCAGCTCACATTGCAGTTTGGAAACAATGCTGGTTTATGGCCCTTTCCTTGGCTTATATACAAAAGAATTAGCTTTTAGGCAATCTTTAAAAACAATAGAATATGCAGGTGTGCAGATTACTTTTTATCACCAATATTTTAAGAATATTTACTAATAACAAAAATCTTTCATTAGTGGTCTCAAACTTTTGACCGGTAGTGTATATATAATCTATAAGGACATTTATTATGTTTAATAACATGTCACTAATTGGTTGCTGACGACACTTTAAAACTTTTAAAATTTGTACACCATCTGAAAATTGCAAACATACTGTACCATTGCACTGTTTGCCTATACTTATGACAAATAAATAACATGAATGTAAGAAACAGCAGCACGGTATTTCCAGATTATTCCAACAAAATCCTGTACATAGAACAATCTAAGCACATCTACTCCACAGACATGACTACCTAACCTAGCATTAATCCTCCTTTACCAAACCTTAAAAATCCAATTTATTGACAATGACCTTAAAAGTATGCTTTATTTGGTGTCCCACATAACAATTCTTAGTGTATTGCCAATACCTTTATAAAGGAATAATAATTTACTAACTTTGAAACTAGCAGGCTTGATCATTTTGAACATTTTCATAATGATATTATTTTGTGGTGCTAAAACACCTAGTATGAAACAAATATGTGCAATTGCTATTTACAAACCTAAATTATCTTTTCATCAAAATTAAAAGTAATATTTTCAATTATGATACTAGTGTGCCTATTGTAAGTTTTTATAATTTTATATGATTTAATAAATCTATCTTATATGATTTAATAAAAATATTACACAAACGACAAATTTGTGAAAGCACAACTCATAACACGGTTCCTATAATATTGATATGTAAATTATAACCCCACTTAAAAGTTGGAAATATTCATGTGATCAATATACATATATAATGAGCAAAGGAGCTACTTTTGTTGCTAATGCTCCCCCACTATAAATTACCTTTTTGAAACAGTAGTTACTATAGAAATAATGTGCACAACTGTATCAATAATACCCAAAAAAATAAATAAGTTTTAAATTTTTACCCAGCCCATGTTAAAATTTTCAAAATTACAACTCATTTTAAATATCAGGACTACAATATTATAAGAAATCTAAATAAGAAGCTACTGAAGACTCACCTTTGCTTCCTCAGGAGTGATTCGATGTATAGTGAATCTGCCTTTAACATCATAGATCAGACGGAACAATTCATTGGTCTTTTCAATAGATACAACATCTGCAATTAAACAAATAAAAGTCTCATAAACATTCAATAATAAGGATTTTGATGCAATAATAATAATTATTATTATATGAATTATAAGTGTTACCTAACAACTGAGGTTAAATAACCTAAAAATTTAAATCACTAAATCGTAATATATTAAAAGGAAAAGAGAATAACAACTGATTATTCAACCGCACTAACAAACTCGCAACATACAACTCATCACATTATAGCACTACCATTATTGTAGTAATACTCACCCATGAAGCCCGCAGGGTAAGTGGGGTCGGTGCGCACTTTGCCATCCACCTTGATTAGGCGCTGTTTCACGATCTTGAGCACCTCATTTCCAGTAAGAGCATACTTAAGCCGATTCCTCAGAAAGATTACAAGTGGCAGACATTCGCGCAGCTTGTGTGGACCAGTGGACGGCCGCGGCGCGTATACACCGCCCAGCTTGTCGAGCATCCATGCCTTCGGGGCGTTCAAGCGCTTCAGATGCTTCTTCGGCCCACGCGCCTAGTAAACACAAACATCACTGATAAAAACTAATTATTGACTTTCTTACTACGACAGTATTGAAACGCTTTGACAGTATGTTTGCAGTAGATATTATATATCAGAAAGCTTCATATATTGCAAAAATTAAATGTAAACTTAAATTGTTGACCGATGTCGTAGCAATACCACTTTTTTAATGATTCCCGCGAGATTACTAAAATACTATTGAAACTGAAAAGAAAATGCTTTCCACAATAACCAGCTGAAAAATATATCGCAATTTAATTAATAAATTACAGGATTCTAATGGATTTTACAGACTTCAAAAACTTTAACTCACCATGTTGAACACTAATTTCAAAAAGAAAGAAGTGTTCAAATTCACACAAGTCAACTGTCAAGTCGATGTCAAATATATGTCACAAATGATAAAACGTCGGTATTCCTTAAGTTATATCCTTAAGTTGAAATGCATGTTCAGCATTAAAATATGACGATTAAAATTATTTTAAATCTAATTCAATATAAAAAATGTACCTACTTAACTTACGAGTTGTTAAAGAGATTCTATAGCTGCTTCCGCCATATTCGATATAGAATTTTCAAAGAAAAACATTTAATAAAACAAATATATGTAATCTCTTGATGCACGTGAGAAAGATATATAATTAAAGCTACTAATTTTAATGTTGAAAGATGTAGTAAATATGTATTGGTATTCTATATGTATTCCCTTAACAATTGTCTTATAAAATAACTACAAAAATATGGCAAATATAATATACCATTCTAAATAAAATAAGGGTGACTAAAGATTTTAATAAAACTTATATTTTTGTACCTACGTGGCAATTACTTAGTTTTTAATAGTATAGATGTAGTCTGTAGATGTGAGATTTAATTTTTTTATACAGTATAGTATTTGATAATAGTTTTAGAATTATATTAAATTAATTTTGCATAAAACAGTGTTTTTATTCCAAAAATATCATTTCGGGGAATTTGTGGGGAATGAATCAAAAACAAGCAGGAAATTTCGGAGAATTCATTGACGTACGCAGGGAATCGAGAATTTTTTATTGGTAACACTGCCTACAAGACTACAAGATACAAGTTGCATTTGTAGGTTATTAAAATCGCATAATATCCTGCTGTGGTTTTAAATTATTTTACTTAAATTGAGAATTTCATACATAATTTTAAAAATAAGTAGCTAAATGGAATCATCTTCTAGTGATAGTTTCCTTTGGACTGATGCGTCTAATGAATCCGCTGATAACAGAAGAGATAAGCAAGTTTTTTAATATTCTAAACTCATAAATTTTCTGTACCAATAATAGAACTATAACGAGGTCGTACCTTTACTTGGAATATTTTTTGGAAATTTTAATCTGGGCTTTGTTATCGATATCGAAATCAAAACATATTTTTTTTCAATATTTGTCTGTCTGACTGTGTATCTCACTGAAACCACTAAACCGTTTTGTACGATACTCGACATATTAGTAGCTTATGTTATGGGCCGTGATCTACTTTTCATCCCGAAAAATGAACCTGTTGCCGCAGAATAGGAAATAAAAGTTAATATGGACATTCTATTAAGAGTGCAGTAATAAAATTTTGACTGCTTGGTTACAGCTCTTATAATATACGAATGTTTTTTTATTAGAAAATTGAAAAATAAATCCCAAAGCAACATTGATGCAACATTTAAAACATTTTCAACATAGGTTTTCTGAAGTGCAGCGAGGGCATATTACTAATAACTTCTAACTTCCTATCTGTATAGGTTTTTTAACACTGACTTCAAGTAATATTCATTAAATATTTTTTCAGTTGTAAAATTATAAAATTAATGGAAACTCCATCCAAAAAAGAGTCTGGATCTGGTGTCAACTCTAAACAAAAGATGCACCATACAAATCTTAATTGTGAAAATGAAAATGAAATAAAAAAAAAGCGAATAAAAACAAAGAAAAGAAAATACTCTGAAGTTTTACAGGAAGGAAGTGATCATTCACCAGAAAGAAAGATAATTAAATTGGAACCGGAGAGTGATATAGATATTGGAAAGAAAAAAAAGTTGGGAAAAGAAAAGAATTCATGTAATATCAATGCAAAAGATTCTAATTTATACGATGAAGAGTATTTAAACTTACGAGTAAAGCAAGAACAAATATCATCAGTCCAAATTAAGAAAAAGAAAAAACAGGAAAGATTTAATTCTAATACTGATACTGTATGTGAGTCTGAATTTACTCTAGATCCAAAAAGGGAAAGCTATCTAGATTTGAGAGTAAAACAAGAGCAGGCATCCAAAATTGTACCAGAGTTTGTAAAATCTAAAAAGAAGAAAAAACGAGAGAAATCTGAGGTAAGTTCTGATATGGCTGACTCATCAACATTGGAAGAATCAACTAGCTACACTATCATTGAAGAAAAATTTATTGCTGATGAAACAATGGTAGAGAAACGGAGGAGGAAAAAGCATAAAAGAGATGAAATATCTAATCATACTATTGATGATAATAAGTCAACATATGTCAAGAAAAAGACTGGAATTACTTTGGCAGGAGATAATGACTACATAAGTAATAATGATATTTCTTTAGAGCCCAGTGATTTTACATGTAAAAATATAGTTAGCTCGACAATTATAAATAGCACTACAGTTGATACTGGACCCATACAGCTAAATGAAACAGTAGAGTTCCTCGGAAATAATAAGCATATATTTTCAACAAAGATTTCAGATAGGATTAGATTTGAAGAAGATGATAATTCAAGTCAAGGACCCCTCAATGGTAGAACACCAGCTAAGGTTAATATGTTCATGAAAGTAAACCCTCATTTAAAATTATGTGTATCCGAAACACCAAAAGATAGCCTAATAACGAAAGATGATGAAATTTGGACACTTGCATGGCCCCATGAAATTAACCATGAAAAATTAAAATGCACTACATTATCATTTGATGGCAAATGTAAAATTAAAATTGATGAACAAACTTATGAAGGAGTACAAAATGAAGATGTAATGACAATTACCCTTTTGACACAGGAGTATGGACAAGCATTTATTAAAAATTTACCAGTTAAAAGTAGCATTGATTATCATAAACGAATTCCTAAAGTTCACATACCTGATAATAATATTATGGTGAACAATCAGAATAATTTTACACCTTTACCCGAAACAAAGTGTCGCCACCCCCTTTTCGGAGCTCATTATAAAAAAGCTGTTAAAATTTCTACAGCTGTTGCTGAACGTTTGCAAGCAGCTAAAGAACGATATAGTGATACTTCAGTTGAAACTATAAGCAAGAAGAAGCATAAAAAGAATAAACATAAATCAGTCAATATCAAAGTGGAGGAGGACTCTGTGTATGTAAAGCCAGAATATGAAAAAAAAAATAATCATAAGTGCAATCAGCAGACCAACAGTCCTTCAAAAAAATCAAAGTGTTTCAAAAATACTACAGATTCTCCTGTAGTATGGGAATCCGAAAAAGCTATTGAAGATAACCTTTTCAATTTCTAAATTTATGTGTTTTATTTCTGAAATATATTCCAATGTGTACTTGAGTGTTACCCGAAAGTTTATACAAATTTATGGGAAGTTCCTCAGCTGCTATTCTCCATAAAAAATCTCCAAAAGATGCATTAACTAAACCTATATTTGCACTGATACCACTAACTAAATAATGAACACCGAGGTTACTAGCATGATAAATAATAATTACCTTTGTTCCAGATATTGTGTTGTTTATAAAAAGTATTAATAATATTCAATTACCAGGCACTTGATAGAAGTTTTTATTGCCTTTAACATCTACATTCTAAACTTTAGTATTTCCTAAAGGCAATACTGAAATTGAAGTGTCTGTCTGTGATTTTAAAATAATTGCATTTTGTCAAGTTTATACGATACCAGTACCTAAACAAGCAACTCTTTTTAAAATGTATATGTTTGTCGTTCCGTTTGTCTGGGCCAGTATTCGTTTAACAGCTTAACTGATTTAACTGACTTTCTTGGAAGATAAAGGAGTGTGTAGGGCAACATTTATGGTGCATTTTACAGACTTTCTGGGACTAGGTCTGATGAAGACCATCTTATTTGGTAGGATTTCAGTTAATTCCATATGAAAATATAGAAAAACCAATACTCTTATAGATATAGGTCGACATTAACTTGGGGTCCATATCATAATCATCATTGTCACCATTGCCAAATAACCTTGAGTTGAAGTTTGTCCTTACATAATTAGAAAGTTTGAGGCGTGAAGTTCAAACAGTGTGTATAATACAATAGTACAAGTATGATTTATACATATAAATATGCAGAAAATAAAAGAAGTGCGCAACATAAGCTCGTGTGTAGTAACTTGTAGAAGCTAGTTACATAATATTATTGAGGTGCCGTATCATCGCAGTCACGAAACACGGTAGAACCAACGTCAGTGACCATAAATAATCTTTGGCAACGCCCTTTGACCCTCATTAAAAACCAAGCAACGAAACGGATAATAAGCCAACTCCGGAGGACTGGTGAATATCGCAAAATATGACAAATATACCTGCAGCTCTATACCATTGCGCATTGACAGTATCATATGAAACCCGCTGTTATTGACCCAATATTTTAGTGTGTTTACCTTTTCTTGTTTTCGAGGGAAGAAACCTTCAAAAGGTGCCTTGGGACCGATATGGGATTATGTGGGATTTTTACTACCTCCCCTCCCCCCTCAGCGCTATGTACAGAGGTTTCAAGAACTTTATATTTGATGTTGCGTATTTTTATCATAGTATCGCTATAGATGTGTAATTATTGAAACGGCTTGGTTTATCAATTTTTTATTTAATTGTATCGTTATGAGATATGAATTGATAAACCTAACATTTATTTACAATAGTTGTTATGTATAAGTAAATATGAAACTTTTGATTATTAAAGACAAAAAAAAACATCTTGCTAAGATATATGATAAAAGTATTTAGAACTTAATCAAATATTCAGTACTATCGGTTTCACTATGCCAAAACATTGTTAATCATTTTTGTCAATAACAAATTGTTTCTAAACAATTAATTAGACACGATTAATAGGTCTTTACGTATGAAATTGGAGATTTTATAACCAGCGTTTTCAGATTTAATTATCTGTGGATTGGCACGCAATTCGAAATTCAAATAAATTTTATTCGAAAGCTGTGTTATTTCGCCGCGAAAGCCGTTTAAATTCACTCATTTGTTTTATATAGTGTTTTGTTTTTGTGAAATTGTGGTACTTTTTGGCGCCATGGTAAAACTGAAAATTAATACAATTTGCCAATATGAGTTCCTACGTGGCAATACTGCTGCGCAAATAACACGAAACACTAACGCCATGTACGAACTTAACACTGCTTGCATAAACACAGTCCATTATTGGTTCAGTCGTTTTAAATCTAGAAATTTTGAGTTGAACCACGAGCCTCGCGGTCGACCGGTAATCCTTGTCGACAACGACGAATTGAAGGCGATAGTGGAAGCGGATCCAAGTCAAACTACGGCTGAGCTTGCTACGGACCTTGGAGTTAGTGTCAAAACAACATTGAAGCACTTGCGTCAAATCGGAAAAATAAAAAAGCTAGATAAGTAGGTGCCACACGAACTTTTGAACGAATGAACAATTATGAAGAAACTCGTAATTCAACAACCAAGATTGGTGAATCGCTCTTCCCCATTGCTTCTCCACGACAATGCACGAGCTCACACTTCACGACAGACCATCGCAAAGCTACAAAAATGACAGCTGGAAGCTCTCTCTGTCACCCACCGTACTCACCGGACCATGCCCCAACAGATTTCTACTTTTTTAAACATTTATCAATCAATCAATCATTTATTTATGAAATAAGGTTACTTACCGCTTACTTTGCCAATATTTGGCGTATAAATTAACAAAATAAAGAAAAAAGATGGAACAATAACTTATTATAAAATTGTCAAATAATATTGAAAAGTAATAATATATAAATGTTACAAATTACCATATTATTTACAGAAGTAGAATAAATCAGCCTTAAATTTTATCATTGAGAAATTCATTTATACTTTAATAACATTTATTTAATAAATATATTCGAAGCTTTATCTTAAATAGAACCAGGTCATTAATTATTCGTATTGATCCTGGAATTTTATTATATTTATTTAACATTTTTTTAAGTGGAAAAATGTTCAACACCCAAGTGTCAGTACAAAACGCTTTCGCCAACTTCATCGCCTTCCGTCCGGCAGGTTTCTACAGTAAAGAGATAAAGAAACTGCCATCAAAGTGACAAAATTGTATAGATAATTGGTACTTTGATTAGCGGAAATAAAAAGTACCAAAATTTTTATCTTTAAAATTTTCATACAAATCTCCAATTTCATAGGTAAAGACCCAATATTAATTGCTATCACTACATAAAACATCTGAAACAATACATATTTGTCAATTCTTAACACAATAACCATACTAATACTTTTTCTCCTCTATTAACAAATTTAGATTAAATAGCTATAAGTATAACAAATTTAATCTATTTAAATGATTTCGCATAATGTCATTTTATACAAGCAAGTAAAAAAAATACCTGATTTTTTTTTGATTTTCTACGTCAGTTTCAGGGTATATGCGTATAAAAGATATTATTTTTTTAATTTCTTTTCTTTTACTTGGAATATAATAACCACATATATTACCACCCTACTCCATTACTTCATAAATTTTTACATATATTCAAGATCTTTAATACTACCCAAGTAGCTGTTATTTAAAAAATAAGAATTTACGTAAGAGTCGCAATCACTAGGTATACCTAAACAACGAATTGTTATCTCGCATCCGACTCTCAATTATAAACAGTTTGTTATCGTACTGTGATTTTATAATATTATATATCATTTTTAGGCGAAGAGCGAATCGTTGAGGACAGTTGGAAGGTACGAAAATTTAAAAATCGGCAAGATGAACATAGTCGTAACCGGAGCGGGGGGATTTTTGGGCGAACGTGTTGCGGATGCTTTACTGGCGAAGAATTCTCTGTTGCCGGTGAAGAACCTGCTGCTGGTGGACGTGACAAGTTCCCGCGCTCGGGACGACCCGCGCGTCACAACCCTGGCGCTGGACCTGGCCTTACCCGGTGCCGTACAACGCCTATTGACACCCCGCACCGATGTGCTCTTTCATCTGGCGGCCATAGTCAGCGGCCATGCCGAGGCGGACTTCGATCTCGGTCTACGAATTAACTTCGACGTGACGAGGGCGCTCCTAGAGGTGGCCCGCCAGCTCGTGCCTCGACTTCGTTTTATCTTCGCGAGCACGGCTGGCGTGTTCGGAGGTAATTTACCTCCCGTAATCGGAGAAATGACGGCCGTGACGCCGCAGACTTCGTATGGAACGGCGAAAGCTATGAGCGAACTCCTCCTCAACGACTATGCCCGACGAGGATACGTGGACGCGCGAATAGTGCGGCTGCCAACAGTGAGCGTGCGGGGAGGTGCCGCCAATCGCGCCGTCACTTCTTTCGCCAGCGGAATAGTGCGTGAGCCTCTGAACGGCGAGAAAGCTGTGTGTCCTGTCGCCCCAGATCAGGAGCTCTGGTTAACAAGCCCGGCCACAGTAGTTCACAATATTGTGTATGCTGCAACATTATCGGCCGACGTGTTTGGCCCGTGGCGTGGTGTAAACTTGCCCGGGATAACCGTCACCGTAGGCGACATGGTGAAGGCGCTGCGAGAAGTAGCCGGTGAGCGTGCGGCATCTTTAATTAGCTACGAGAGAGACGAGCAAATTTCGCGGATCGTTGGCAGTATACCGAGTAAATTTGATAATGAACGTGCTCTAAGTCTTGGATTCCTTGTGGATAAAAACTTCGCTGATATTATTCATACTTACATTCGTGATGATTTGAAGCGTAGTAATTTCACCAAATAATTCTTCAATTAGGTACTGGAAAGGTACATACTTTATATAAAATATTGGGTTTTTTTTTAAAACAAATATATTAAAACAATATTAATAAAATTCAAAATCATTTCAAAATTATATTACAATAAGCAATAAAAACCTAATGTAAAAGTTAAAATAGCTACCTACGTTTATTGATTATGAGTATCACATTCGTTGTTTGCGAGATTGTTGTTTTGCCGGATTCGTAATACTCGTAGTCGAGTATTTGTTTCTTCGAACCCGGGAGCCCAAAATATAGACTGGTAGAAGGTGGACTGTATAGGATAGGGCTTGTACGTCCCTTTCTGTGCAATACACTCGACATAAAAAATACACACACCAAAAACGGAATCCACCAACCTTAATCCCGATGCGTGGCGTCTGCTGTATGGCGCAGAAATGGTATTGTCTTCTGTGTTGACGCTGACAATATTCCAACTTCACGTAGTCACATCTGCAGGTATACAATAACGACATTACGGGGTTTGCACAATCGAATCACCGAATTAAATGTGACGAAAAGGCCCGTAGAGCACGTGTAGGTACCGTACTTGACCGCAAACGAACAGACACCGCTGCGCTGATGGAACTCGCACACGAAAACGAAAAATCTTTTTTGTGGAACCCAAATTAAGGCAATAGATATTACGGAACATCCTTTAAATTCAAAATAATTTAATAATTCAGATACTCTGTAAGTACACTTATGCTCGTCATTTTTGCTTCTACTACCGTTTTGAAAAGGTGCTTTAACATTGAGGAGAAGAAACGGTGAATGAAAATCCTCAGCACATCTTTCTTTCTTTCAGCAAAACAACACATGACAATTACAGAGTAAGTTTAAACCTGTACCGAACTGGTTTTGACACTATTCTTTCCAGGAGTCCTTGTTATTAATAGATTCATCTATACCATAATATCTTTTAGCTATAAGCTGTGCTTTTATGCGTCGCTTAAAAGTTCTAATAGGTAACTCACCTATCAACTTTGGAAATTTATTGTAAAACTGAACTCCAAATCCCATAAAAGAATGCTGAACTTTTTGCAGACGATATGAAGACGTAACCAAATTGTGCCTATCTTGTTTCACGATTGTGTGTATCAATTTTCTGCTTGTACATATTTACATTTTTTGTATAAACACCTACTAAATTACTATAAATATATTGGCTTATTATGGTAAGTACACTTATATCTTTAAATCTTTACCTTAAAAGCTCACGTGACTTTAATATACATACTTTGAAGCATGTACCTTAAATATAGTTAATTTTTTCATTTCACATAAATTAAGCTTACAAAAGCATCATTCATCATCATCATCTTATCCTCTTACTTGCTGTGGAACAACGCGCGGCACGTGAGTTGTTGGCGATTTACATCTCATTAGAGAGCAATCTACCACCACGCGCAAATCATAATTCAATCATTTAGCATTTATATCGGTTTTTGAAAATACTGTCACATGTTTTTTTATAATTGTAATTACCAATAATAATATTAGTATAATAGTACTACCAACTTAATCCTCTCATTAAACTAGCTATGGATATTTTAATACATTATACTAAAGATTTATTTTATGAGTGGAATTAACTAGTGAATCTAAACGTCAAATCTCTTCCATGGTTTGTATAGGTTATGTTAACATGTAGTTATTTTAATAAACGTACAAAAGTAAATACAGGCTGTTCAGTCTTAAAACAAATAATGTGGAAACAGGCTGCTCAATTTTAGAACAAATAATGTGGAAACTTGACGACTATAATGACGAAAAGATAGGGAACATGTCAATTTTCTTTAAACTTGCCTAGCTGTTATGATTTTTAATTTTGTAGTATAATAAATTCCACAAAATGGGGAGTATTACCACCTAAGAAATACAGATGGCACTTTTTCCAATATTACATATTTGGTTTAATGTTTTCAACATAGATGTCGCTTAATGATATAAATGATAGTACTATAAAACATATAATGTTATGTAGATATTCAAATTTATTTATTTATTTATACAACAAAGTTACAATCTCTTATAACTAACACATAAAATTAACTAATATAACAAGTAGTACTCAACTCAAAGCATATTTCCTATTATTATTACGTGAGCAACTGCGAGATGTAACCGTGCGAAAATCAAGTAGCACTACCCTCCGTACTATGTAGTTATAAACTGTATGACGGTCGAATAGTATTCCTCGTGTGCGCACAGCTACCGGAGATGCGACTGGACAGTATACGTAAAAAAGTAGAATGCGACTATTGCCTACTGATGGAACGAATACGTATGAATAGTTGGAATACGATTTAAGCATAGTAAAAGTTGTATGTTGATCGTTAATTATTGAGTAAATAAAATTGCAAAAATTGTAAAATTAAGTAAGTAATTTGAAAACAATAAAAAAAAGGAATCTGAAAAAAATAACATAGAAAATAAAAAGAATGTATAATTACTATATATATGGGAGTATTGGTAGGTCTGTATATAGTGTTGATGTTGGATATACAACATATATAATAAACAATAAACAAGATTTAAACATCATAACTTTAAACATAGCTCTTTGGGCCCTTTCTATTATTAACATGGTGCTTTTGTGTGTCCCACCCCAACTTATTATTCCATATGAGCTTAGAGATTGGCAGAATGTGTAATAACCGGATGTAAGCAGTTTGCAATCACAAATGTATCGTAGGGTTTTGAATATGTATATCAGTCTTCTAATTCGTCCAGCAAGTTCTGTAACATGTTCTTTCCAAGTAAGATGTCTGTCTATAGTAATCCCCAAGTAACGAATACATTTAGTTTCTATCAAATTTGGACACTGACATTCTGATTGAAATTCCTGAGAACTGCAATAGTGCGCCTTTAGCTTAACTGTGTTTAATGCAGGTTGCGAAGTATCACTTATGCTAAAATTTATATATTTTGTTTTAGTAATATTCAATGTCAATAGATTATTATCTAGCCACTTAGTTGTAAGTCTAAAATTAATTTCTGCCGTTTTATTTGCATCATTCCAAGATTTACCATAAACTACTAATACTGTGTCATCCGCAAATGTAATAATTTTAGTGTTTTGTAGATTTAAGAGACAAAGATTATTAATATAAATTAGAAATAAAGTAGGGCCAAGTACACAGCCCTGCGGGACTCCGTGTTTTATGTCTACTTCATCGCTTACAGCATTTTCTACTCTTAAATATTGCTTTCTGTCAGACATATAGTCACATAAAAGTTGAAGTGGAAGACCCCGTATTCCAATGGTTTCAAGCTTACTGAGTAATAGCGGGATAGAGACCGTATCAAATGCTTTAGTAAGATCTAGAAAAATAGCTATGCATTTGTTATTATTATCTAACTTGTGCACTATAGTCGATATTAGGCAGTTTATTGCGTCTGATGTAGATTTTTTATTTCTGAAACCAAATTGATTTGGCGCTAATATTTGATATTTTTCAAGATATGAATTGATCCTAATATTTATACATTTTTCAACCACTTTAGAAATAGAAGGCAGCAAAGATATCGGCCTATAGTTACTTATATTACCTTTGTCCCCTGATTTATGGATTGGTATGATCACTGATTTTTTAAATGCTTTAGGAAACGAACCTTGTTCAAAGTAAAGATTACAAATTATGGTTATTGGTTTAGTGACAGCGTCAACAATCAATTTTAAAAATGAGGTTGATATCCCGTCCCAACCACAAGCTCCGCTGTTTTTAAGGGACGGAATAATTCTTCGTATTTCTAGTTCGGTTTTAGGAATTAAACCAAAAGAAATTTTCGACTGTGTGGAATTACACCATTTAGAAATTAATTCTGTTTCTGTGGTTTGTATTCTGTTTAATATATGGTTAGCATGTTCTATTCCCACATTTGAAAAGTAATTATTAGCAAAATTTAAGGACATTTTTGAATTTTCTTTTAATAGCAATATTTCATTAAGATTATCTTTATGTCTCTCCAAATAGCATATTTTTTTTATTGATTCCCATTGCTTACCTATGTCAAACTTGTTTTTGGACAATTCATACCTATAATAAGAATTTTTAATATTTTTTAAAAGGTTTCTACACGTGTTGCGATATCTTAGATAGCTGATTTTTTACATTACATTTTCAGGATCTTTCTTGAACTTTTTATGAAGTCTATCTCTATGTTTTATGCACCTTATAAGACCTGGCGTGATCCATGGTTTGAGATTTAGTTTCCTGCGTGAAATTCTGATTTGGATTGAGTATTTAGTAATTGTTTCTGTAATGATTTTAATAAGTAAATTAGTAGCTGATTCAGCATCTTGATTAAGAAATAGATGTAACCATTCCAGTCCCTTTAATTGTTGTATAACTAGATTATATTGAATTTTGGTTATGAATTTTGATTGTATTTGTTTAAAGTTTTTAGATGAACTTAGAGATACAAGAACAGAATAATTATCTGTTATCGTGGACTTACATACTACTGTATTTATTGAATCTTTAGTCTTTACGAAGCAATGGTCTAAGCAGCTTTTGCTTGTAGTAGGAAAATTATGAGTTGGATATAGGTGATATATTGCCAATAGGTCTAAATAATCTTGAGCTTTTTGATCAGAATACCTAGGTTGTATGTCGATATTAATATCTCCCATTAAAATTATGTTATGATTTTTATATTGTTTAAGCATGTTATCTAAAGATGTTAAAAACGGTTCAATATTATATTCCGGTGTTCTATAGATTTCAATAATTGTATATTCCTTAATATATGCAATTAGGCAAGTTAAATTCTGCGTATCATTTGGTTCAATAATTTTTATGTCTAATGATTCCTTTATATAGAAAACGACTCCATCATTCTGATTAATGTTATTCTTTGTCTTGAAGCAACGATAATTAGGTAATGTTGGTAATCTGTTTACCTTAGATAGCCAACATTCTGTTAATATTATAATATCTTGTTCAATAGAAATTCTTTCCAAGAGAACGAGTAATGCATCAAAATTTTTGTTGATACTTCTTATGTTCTGCGTGAAAGAAACGCCCTCACAGATCCCCCTGACAAGATATCTTCTGACATGGACTGCCGCCTGGCAGCCATAGTTAAAAACTCAAATAATAACAGTTAGTAGCATCCTTAAGATGCCACATAGTCTCTCCATTCGACAACACCTTCAGTGTTACAACAAGCGTATGCTCCCTCGGGAGTGCCGCTAACACCCTTTCCTTCTCTAAGGATGGGTCGCTTCAGATGAAGGCTTAGAGGCCACAAGGCCAAAGCCAACTCGGGTAGTGTTTAGTGGGTAGGCCCCTAGGTTTCTCGGGAGTCCTACATAACCAGCGCAGCCCGCGCTTTTCCGGAGGGTAGCCCATTTTCCATCTTCTGGGCGCAAAAAAAAAAAAAAAGTCATCCAGCAGAAATTGTTGTGTACCTGGATATATTAGTAGCGAAGGTGTTTAATTGTAACCTTTTTAAAAACATTTCTTGTTAAAAGACTTGTAGTTTATGCTAAATTTGATCCTCGATCTTACGATTCAATTTCTTGTTTTAGGTTTCCTTACTGTACTTCATGATTTCTAGAAAAAGACAGAGAACGATTTAACACATGGTTATAAGCCATAGGTGGAAATCAAATATGTATGTCGCGATCATTCTGAGGATAAATATTTATGTCGCAACAATAGGATCCGCTCGATTGCATTGCCTACGTTAAATATGCCAGGTATGTTCAAAGAATAAACATCTTTCCATATTTTATATATATTATACAAAAATGAAGACTTTTTGGAAAACTTGTTATCTATACTAATATCATAAAAAAAGAGTGCAAATTATATGAGTTAGTGTGTAGTAAAAAATGCAAAAAGTAATTTGAAAAATTCTTGTACCATTTGAAAGCTACATTATTCCAGTTGGACATAAGTTCTATAATGTTTCTTTAACACACTTGAAGATGGGGGTGGACTGGTAGTAATATATAAACAAATGCAAGAACTTGTGAATTTTGTTAATTCATCAATATTATCAGGTACATATATGATAATTTATATACACATTGTATGCAATTGATTTAGAAACACTTATAAAGAGAGATATTTGTTATATCACTTTTGTTTAAGTCTATGAGATTCAAATATTTTCTTCCCAATGCGTAGATTTGTCATTCAGTCTAGTTTGAATCCTATATAAACCTGTAATGTACATACCTTATTACCATTCAAGTATCATGGAGATTAATCTTGGTGATATAGAGCCTAAGGGCCTCCAACAGGGTGAACCATTTGCTATAGCCTCATCCATTCATCTCAACTGGGCACACTTCAAGCTGGATTGGTTGGCTTGGACTACAGGATAGAAGGAGCCACTTAGACCCCATTCATTTAACAATTTTATTAACAATCTATCAAGACATCATGATATATGAAATATTTTGAACACTCTATAATAACACAGTAGTTTTTGGATTAGAGCTTTAAATTGATTTTCTAACATTCAATTTACGTAAGGTTTTGAACACCACTTTTCATATAAATTATACACTAAATTTCTCGTTTTGTACACTATAATTAAATACAAGGGGACAGGTAACTAGTTCAATGATCACACTCAAATACAGATATAATTAAATTTTAACTTAGTTATATTACGAACCAAATATAATTATAAATTATGTTTTGAAATTTACAGGAGTATGTAGAATTCGCTACAAGAAGGAGGCATTCTTCTCTACAGGAGAGGAAGCTTTGTATAAGAAACTCATTGCTGCAAGAATTAAAGCATCAAAATGAAAAAATAGAAACAAGCATTGAATATTAAGATTGCAAAAAAATTTACAATGAATTCTAACATATTGAAAATAATGGAAAACTGTACAAGCATCATGAAAATACTCACGCAAATGCAATGGCATGAAAGTAGGAAAAGGCGAAAGAATGTAGATTCCTCAGGAATTTTTTTTACCAGCCCAGCAGGGTTATATTATATTAATACACAGAATTAATTTTATACCTGGCATAAATAGAAATATTTTTTCACAAATAAAAAAAGATACTGCGATGAAACCTGCAGAAAAATTATGTACTTATTTTGTTATTAGATGAAATGTCATTAAAGCCCCCATTAAACATACAATGAGAGAAAAGAAAGAATTATAGGCTTGATAGACAACAGCAATATAGATAAGCAGATTTTGCAGACTACATTCAAATTTTTATGGTACATGGTCTGCGGCAAAGCTACAAGCAATCCATTGTAGTTGCCTAAGTCTGTGATAATGGAACTAATAACAGACAATGAGTCTAGAACAGAGGTTCCCAAACTACTTGGCGTTGGCACCACTAACTGAACTGCGCGAAAATAAAACAGGATTGCACTGAAAACCAGCAGCGGTGGTTCTTAACCGATCCATCGCATATGCTGAGGGCAGGCCTTTTTCGTCATATATTTATTATTATTATTGTACTGGAAATGTATCGATTAGTTTGAGTCCTTATGACGGAATAAATGTTTTCTTTCCTTCTTTCTTTCTTTCTTTCTATTTTTCTCATAGACCACTTTCAAAATATTTGCTGGTTAAGGTGGACCCCCAGCAGCTTCTTTTATACTGTATTCCCACAACTTGACAAAAAATCTGAAGATTAGATCTAACTATGGAAATTTGCGTTGCAGCTGCGTTCCATACACGAATTAACAGTTTTCGAAAACAAGTAAGAATTGATTAGTTAATTAATTAATTGTGCTGTGAGTGGATGTCAAAAAGTAAAGTTGGTCAATCAAAAAAGTGATTCCATTCAACTTCACTTTTTTGACATCTACTCACAGCACAAGGAACCAATCAATTCTCACTTATTTTATTTAGAAAACTCATTCAGTGTGGTAAAAATAAAAAGAAAAATAATATATTTGGTTGTGTTATTTATTAAAATATGTATTATTATTACACAATTACTCAGTGGAAAATTAAACATTAATCATTTCTACAATGATAGTCAAAAAATAGTCATAATTTTAATGGGATGGATGTACTTGATGGATTGACAGCAAATTATCAATATTTGGCTTCAGTTTTGTTAGGAATAACCGCAAATCTCCCCGTTTTGTGATATTCAATTTGCTCCTTTTTTTTGTTAAAAGGTTTGTAACGACACTAAAACTTTTTTCGACAAGATATGACGACGGAAACGCTATCAAAAGCTTTCTCGCAATTCTCCACAGTCCAGGATATTTTTCGGGAATTTCTGCCTGCAACCAAAATGTTTGATATCCTCTTTTTAAATTTCATCTTCAGCTCCTCATTAGTGCTAAGTTCGAGTAGCTCCTCTTGTAATATCACATTCTCCATTTCCGTTTCATCAAATGGATTTATAACCCATGGTGGTATTTCAATCGTCAGAATATCTTCAAATCTGATTTTGAAGTCATCATGCAGGGCAGTTAAATGTTGAACGTATGTGTAAATATCCTCCTCAAGGCATTCCACCTGTGACAAGTTTGAAAACTGGGAAAATTCGCGCCTTTGCTTTGCTTTGCTTTGCTTTCATTAAATTGAGGCTGTCCCCTTGTAATTGTAAGTTAATGTCATTAAATTTTTTGAACAAATCTGTCAAATACGCGATGTCTGCTTTCGAATTGATCAGGTTTTCTTTTAAATCTGGATTTTTACTTTCCAGAAACTCTAACACTGATTCAAAAAGTGAGTAAAATCTTGTGAAACATGCACCTTTCGACAACCAGCGTACTTCAGTATGTAAGAACAATCGTTGGAAGTCTTCATCATTTTCATGGCACAATTGTGCAAATAAACGCGTATTCAATGCGTTACTTCTTATTTTGTTAACTGCATTATTCACAAATTGAAGCGATTGGTGTAATCTATCACTCTAATTTTCGCTACTAGGTGTTGTCGGTGGATGACACAGTGAATTGCAGTTACCTCTGCTATAATTCTTTTAAGATGGCTTATAAACCCACGATATCGCCCGACCATGGCAGGAGCTCCATCTGTTGCCACCGAAATAACGTTTATAAATGGAATCGATTTATCCCTAAAAAAATCACTCAGGACATTAAATATTGATTCACCTTTAGTGTCTGTCTCCAAAGTTTTCACGAATAGTAGCTCTTCATGAATTTCTTCGTTCATAACAAATCGAACATATGCCAACAATAATGCTTCATTACCAGGTAAAATTGACTCGTCCAGTTGAATAGAAAAATGAGTTGTTTGTAGATAATTACACAAGAAACTTTCAATATTAGAGCTCATTTCATCAATTCGTCTTTGTACAGTGTTGTTACTCAAAGGAATTCTTTTGAGTATGTCAAATGAGGATTTGTGCAGAACAGTTTTTAAAACCTCTTCAATAGCGGGTAAAATTAACTGTTATTGGAGAACAGTTAATTTGGTGTGCGGTTTTCCAGATTTCGTTATAAGTAATGAGATATAGTAAGATGCCCTCAAGCCATCGTCGTTACTTTTAGACGCTGAAGCGAACATGCCGTGCACGCTGGGTCTCTTTTCATATTTTTCTTTCAATGTTTGAAAATATTTCAAATCTTTACCTATTTTATCAGGATGACACCTTCTTAGATTATCTTCGAGCTTCGATGGTTTCATAGAGTCATTGCTCAAAACTTTGTTGCATAAAAGGCATATTGGCAATCGTTTGTCTGCCTTTGATGGAACGAAACCAAATTTTAAATAATCAACACTGTACTGTCGACATTTCTTCTTAGATTCAGCCATGTTTCATATCAGTTACCTATCTGTAAATAAAAAAAACTTTGTTTTAGTAATCTTAAGGCGGTCTTACTTAACAGGATATGGCGTGGCATATTTTAACTGAATAGGATTAATTAATTATAGTAATGAATTCAACAAAGTACCGGTGATTTTGATATATTTCTGTAAATTCGATGTAAAATACTTTTAAATAATACTTTCATATCAAAACTCCGCGATTTTAATTATTTATTTATTACCTTGATGCACGTTACGACGAGTATGTAAAGACACGAACAATTTAAGAAAATATATTTAATGATTGTGTGAACCACCACATAGTCGGGAAATAAAAAGAATTACTAATAAAGTAGGGACAAAATGTTCAATCTTTTTCGGCTTTCTGTTGTTTTATGGAAGTATCTAATTATGGCTCTGTTCAGTATTTCATTTAGAATACGTACCTACTGTACTACTATCGTACTATCGCAGCTGAGTTGGAAGAGATTTCTTTCAGGAATAAGCCTCACCTTTTGTACCTACGTATTTTTTTTGTAATTTGTCCATTTTTGGTTTACTTACGTGTACAATAAATTATAAAATAAGTAATAAATAAAATAAAAGTATGTATAACAAATTAATTGGCAGATAAGTACTTACTTTTTGCGACACTAGCAAACACTAACATCGATTCACTTTACTTTTCGAAATTCCGGGAACAAATAAGTAACGTTTATCCTTCGCATTCGTATTTATATTGGTGAAGAATCAAACAAGTTCATGCAAGATTCCAAGCACAAACAAATTGTATTTCGTTTCCTTTGCAAGTCTGAACAAGCGTTGCAGACAGCGGTGCGGCGGCGCTTCGCAAATCACGACACGTTGTACTGAATATGGAATATGCAAGTTTTTACATGTAAAAGTCGCTGAGTTTCTTAAATAAATATTATCTGCCTACATTGATAAGTTAAGTCAAACCAACATTTTAGTTCTTCACTACCCTAGTTAAAAAAAGGCATTTATAATGATTAAAAATATTTGAAACGATTAAAAAAGATTTGAATTTAATTACAAGATAGATAAATAATACATATTTTGCATTGAAGTAATATTTTTAAATGCCTTTTTCTAATCAGGGTATCGAAACCAGATAAATTTTCGTGGACCGCCGCTTACGAATTGTGCACCTCTATTTTTTGGTCACGGCAACGTAGACCCCCGTTGAATCTCCCGTGGACCCCTGGGGGTCCACCTGGACCACTTTGGGAATCAATGGTCTAGAGAGTTTAAATAAAAAATTGAGAAGAACCAAAAAATAATATAATATTAGTTGATGGAAATAAAACTATTACCCTTTGTGAACCCTCAAATCTTCTTATAGGAATAAGGAACTAATATGTTTAGGAATACTATAAATGTTTAGTAACTTGGTTTATTGATGTGTAGTAGCCATTATTATTATTTTTGCTCATACCTACATAATACCAACATTTATTTTAATTATATAATATGGCAAAGCATTGTAAAGTATTGTAAAGTATATTGTAAGTTTATATTATAAAGTATATCGGGGCGGCTTAGAATACTACCCCCAATCCCACGCTGGCAGAACAAGGTGTCGTAAGAGGCGTCAGAAGCCAGCCTGCTTGGTGGTAGGGCTTCGCGTATGGATTGTATTATCAGTATTATTATTAAGTTATTAATATTATTACTGGTATTATTATAGCCTGCCTGGCTAGCTACCACCCTTCTGCTTGAGTCAGCCGCCAAACGACTCGTCGTGTTCCGGCTGGGAGCTTGAGAGCCAGTACATTATTTCTAAACTTCTTCTCATTTCCTGGCCGACAACGCACCAGTGATAATTTAGTCTTGCTGATGTCTATGGGCGACGGTGACCGCTTACCATTAAGTGGCTCGTCTGCTTGTTTGTCGGCTATTAACATTAAAAAAAAAATCCATACAACACAACTAGAACAATTTAATATGTAAAAACCTAAAGTATACTGTAATTGAGAATAAAAATCGGCAGTTAACATGATACTTATATTTAATAATAACATTGTAACTATGCTTTAAATAAAGATACTTGATGTAGCCACATTGAAGTTTGTAAAATTGCAGATTCCATTGCAGTTACATAACCATAGATTAAGTTAAATTCAACAAGTTTAAGTTAAATATTCATATTTAAAATATAAAAGAATGCCAGTATTTATTGTGTAATGAATGTATTGGGTATGAAGTACATGTATTGCTTGTAATGTTGTTATCAATCTAAAAACTAAAAGGTCTTAACTCCAATAATATCTATTTTACAAAAGGAGTGACTTTTTAGCTTTTAATGATTTCAGCAAAGATGCACTTGCCTTATACCCTGCCTTTAAATACCATGATTTATTTAAGACTCGAGTTATAATGTAAGAAAAAATAGTATATAGTTGGTATATGAATTTGATCTGAATTAATTATTCATTCATTTTCATAGTTTTGCATTGATAGGTTGTACTGCAACTTCATAATTTTCATGTTTCTTGCATTATATATTTTACCTTTACAGGGTTGATATAACATTTCTCATAATTTGTTAAGATATTCTACAGTTTTGACCCTTTATTAGTTTGTTTGATTGCATATTAATGTTTTTTTTGTAATAAATTATTCGAAACAAGCTGAAATCTTTTATTTCTTAATATTTAGTTTTCCCTCCTTGTACGTCTATATGAATGTATATAGCTGTATAGTATAGGTAGGTATGTAGCGTATAGCGGTACCTAGTTATGCTTATAGGTAAATGATAATGTGCTTCAAACTATGAATAACAGATGGCAGCACAAAACTGATTTCCCATATTAGAGTGCGAGATTGATCTCTATTTCAGTATATACTAATGTACTCTGTGAGTAAATATTACATACAATTATTCCAAAAAATGCAGTTATCACCGAATTTCGAAAAAATATTCGTGTGAATCGGAACGCTAATTATTCATACAGAAAAGCACAGAGTACATTTGTATATACTGTTACAGAAAAGTCATCTCAGCTGTATTAGATCGTGAAGGTCAAATAGAGGTTACAAATGTCATAATAATTGTTGTTGTTATGTGTTGTACGGGCGAAAGACGATTGAGCAATTTTTATTCATTTAAACTGGCGACAACGATACGGGATATTATTATAAACCTCGGGTTAAATTATTAAAATTAACGTTGTCGCTGCTAGCGGTGGACAGAGTATATCGCTCGCTATCAAACCTATCGCAAATGAAATAATCGAATAGTGGTTACTGAAATTTTTGGGGAAGGTAAGTGATTTATCATTAAATATTCATTAGTACTGTTGGATAAGAGAAATACTTGGTAGCACTCGATGTAAGGTCTATACCACCCAGAAGGGTTCTATACCTGCCTAAATAGCTACCACCCTCCGCAAATTATCAACCATAAAATGTTTTGGAGGCAGTGTCTGAGAGCAGGATAGCTACAGAATAGCCTGCTTCCCTTTTGTTGTATAATTATTGTTATTGGTATTATGGATGTTCAAGGGCAATAACATTACATTACACAAGTACATTAGGTATAGTCAGAAATAAATTGTAATGGCACATTAAACACACTAAGGCTATAATAATAAAGTTATCAGTGCTCACATCAACCGTTATGGCAATTTTATATTTTCAGAGAAAAAGTACATGTTTGCAAACCTGTAGAATAACTTTGTAATAGATATTAAGTCTTAAACTGAATAAATATTTTCTATTCTATTCTATTCTAATTTCATAAGTGATTCATAGAAAAATAAGATTTATACCAAGCAGTAGGTTTTTTAAATCACTTTTAAAAAGCTCAATTAAGCTTTAATAAACTTTGCCATGATGTCTCCCAAGTCCCTGTGAAGTATAGCCCTGGTAGAAGAAGTGGCAAGAAACTCTCAAGCTGATTATTATTTTTTGAGAACTTACTACTTATGATGAAATATTAGTCATATCCAAGCACCATTGTCATTTAAGTAGTTGCCTAGCTTATGCATTTATAGAATGAGCTGTAAATTTATAATAATATAATGAAATTGTATTGTAAATTTTCACACATCTAACTAAGAACAAGAACCAATTTTTTAACAAATAATGTTATCCAAAATGAAAAAGAATTCACACATTCATTTCTTTAAAAGTATTTTAAGTGCTTTTGCATGTGGTTACTAGTGCATAGATTGTTTTTTGTAAATCTAAAACAATAGAAGTAATGTTGGCAGGAGAACTTAACAACAGAAACAACATGTTACTAAATTGTTTCTGAGGACACTCACTTACCACTTAAACAAAATGTGACAAAAGCAGTATGATTTGTCAGAGTATTAAGATACTATTTCAAGCACTGGTAAAAATCAGGAGGTGATTGTTTTTTCATAGCATGAATATAATTAATAAAGGTTATGTATAGCTCTTTTGCAGTGATTGAACTTAAACCAAACTTTTTTGCTTTACGTCTGTCTTATTGATGGGTGATGGAGATTAGGGTTTTGGTGATGGAAAGGAAGTTGCAATGTAATAATCACCTGCTACTCCACCCCTCCTTAAATATTGTAGAAGGGGTGATACATTAGTACTACCATGTGATAATAGTATTAATGGATTCGTTTCATTATTGGCGCAGCATCGTAGCATTCATATTGTCGAGTTAAAATGACCTATTATGAATTTAATTGAATTTCTTTTGGAGCGTTAGTGCATCACTAATTGAACAGGTCACATGAGACACATACAAAGGCAAGTCACTCGGAAATATTCCAACTGTACAGACCATTTTGACCTAAAAGATTAACATAAACATCAATTAATCAGTGATAATAAATCATTAATGATGATGTGCTGTTTATCAAGACTCACAAAGATGATACACCTAGAGGTATTATATTGATAATAATAGATTAGAAAAGTAATACTTACATATTAATTAAACGCTTTGGTACAGGCTATTAATAGCCTACTGATTGCATGCTGCTACAAGCCTCTCTGTAATGCTGATAATATGCTTTCATTTAATTCTACCATTGTTAATGGCAGAGTGTAGAATGTCTAGGATTCAAGCAAGGTTTAATAATCTAAATCAACTGGAATTGGCAGCTTAAATGACTTCCGTGACACAAGCGATATACATTTTTTTAACCACAAGTTGTCCCCTTTCCAAGTGTCGGTTACTAGTATATTAACTTTATTCGGTTGACAGAGTTTGACATTGCTAAATGTGACACAAGTTTTAGTTTAATAATGTTTTGACCGGTCTTCAACAACAGAGTATAGGCGTTCGTTTTGCCACTGCCTTTTTCTATTTAGCTACCGTCTAGTGACACTAATGTGGTAGGGAGAAGTAGCGGTCCGGGATTCCGGGAGCGTGACAGCCCGGTTGCGCACCACGGACGCCGCACAAAGGGTGGTAACTCGAGCCCGCGCGACGGTCACGCGCACCGCGCACATTCGTTATAAAAGGGCGCGCGCGCGCGGCGGCTGCGACTACAGCGAGCGCGTCGCACCGCGCTCGCTCTTCGCTCGACATGCAGAAGATGTTGACCCGTGAGAAGAGCGACTACGGCCGTAAGGTGCAGGAGAAGGCCGTCATCGAAAAGGTTACCGATCGCCCCCCTCCTCCCCACTCGCCCCATTAGAGCGATGGACTATCTGTCGAGACTTTTCAAATTCTTGGCGGGGAAAGCTATAGCTTACCTTATTGCATTCACGGTACGCCAGACCCATCTTGTCGTCATACCCGCCTAGTGCCCGGCAAGTCTTTCGCTCGCCTAGTAGCTCCTGCATCCGCTTCGTCTACAGGTAGATAGAGAAATGTTTGAAGGTAATAAAGTATCGGGACGCAGATTTATGTTACGATTACAGATTCTAAATTTCCAGCAATGTCTGCATCAGTCACAAAAAAATATGTAATGATAACTTAGATTTATGCGGCTTAGATAGATACAGCGCAGTGGAGGTGTTTAATTCACATCTTTGTGACAACGAATAGATTTTCTTAACAAGGTATCTCGCGCCAATCGCTAGAGCGTTGAAATACCATTGTTACGAATCCCACGTACTAACGGAGAACGCGTAGAGTGTAAATGTAGAGTATGAAATATATTCCGCAGAGGCAGATGGCGCTGGAGAGACGCGCGAGCGAGGCTCGCGAGGGGCGCTCGCGGCGCTCCAGTGAGACGCGTGATGCGCGCGAGGCGCGGGAAATACGCGAGGACGAAGCGCCAACCGTGCGTGTCGTCACGCTCGAGCACGGCGAGCACCAGGACGCGACGCTCTATCGGTCGGTTATCCCTGAGATAGCGTAATATTGATATTTTGCTCACTTATTTTTTTTAAGTAATGATGTTTCTTTGTGTTCAGGTTCGAAAAAGGTTGCTACTTACAATTCAGCCCGGGACCTACACTCCTCGGTCGCAAAGTTTTTCTTTACACCAATTACGTCGTTTCCGATAATCGTAAGTGAAATTTTGTATCTATTTATACTTCCCTTAATATGCATCAACCATGTGTTAGTTGAACAGGTTTTATGTTTGGAACAGTTTTTTGCGTGTTCAAGGAAAAATGGGAAATGATTAAACAACTCTTCCTCTTTAGTTGTGTCGGATGGTTTTCTGAGTCGTGTGCTAGTGACTATCGTAACATGTTCAGCGGAAGAAAAGGGTGGTGAGCAGGCGGAATTTGTGCGCAACCAGTACTACGGGCTGGAGTGGCGGCACGAGGCTGGCGGCGAGGCGCTGGGCGCGGGGCTGCTGCTCACCGACACCGACGTGCATTGCGAGCTGCATCTCGCACGCGCCGGCTCCTTCCACTACTATTTCGTCTACGATAGCCCGTGAGTGTGCCGTGCATGTTGCACGTACAGTGGATTGAATCGGCACACTTTTGCACGTAATGTACATCCCGGTTACGTCGCAGGGAGTCCCGCGTGGGCCCGCAGGGCTCGGGCTGGTTCCACGTGGCGCCGACCTTGCGCGCGGGTGGCGTTGGCGGCGAAGTGGTACCGCTGGACGCCGTCATGTGCCAGACTGTGCTGGCCAAGTGCCTGGGCCCGCTGCCTCGCTGGGAACGCGTACTGCGCGTCGCCAAGGAGGCCGGCTACAATATGATACACTTCACGCCCGTGCAGGTATAGTATAGTTCACGGATTCGGAACGGCGCGTCGCCGATACCAAGTTTAACGTGCACGTCGTCGTCTCCTGCAGGAGCTGGGCGCGTCCAACTCGAGCTATAGCATCGCCAACCAGCTGCGTCTCAACCCGCGGTTCAGCGGCGACGCGGGCCGCGAGGCGACCTTCGCCGACGTTGAGAACATCGTCGCCAAGATGCGCACCGACTGGAAGGTACGCACCGGGCTTGGTCTCGGCGGAGCACGGACCGGGGGATGTAGGATGACTGTCGCGCCTGTTGCAGATGCTGTCGATCTGCGACGTGGTGTTGAACCACACGGCGAACGAGACGGCATGGTTGGCGGCGCACCCCGAGGCGGCGTACAACTGCCACAACTGCCCGCACCTGCGGCCGGCGGCACTGCTGGACGCGCTGCTGGCGCGACTCTCCGCCGACGTAGCGCGTGGCGACCTCGAGCCCGCCGTGCCGCGCCGCATCACCACCAATGACCACCTCGAGGTCAGTTCGACGACCGACGACCGATGACCGACGACCAACGACCGACGACCGACACTGACATTGACGTAGAGTACGCTAGTCATGGCGACACCAATGTGGCAATGTGGCACTTCATCCGATCTTAGGAAACATTCGAACTTCAGTTTGTTTATAATCTGTAGTACCTTCGGTAGTATAGTGGTCAGTATCCCCGCCTGTCACGCGGGAGACCGGTGTTCGATTCCCCGCCCGGGAGTCAGATACATCTCCTATAATATAAAGACACACGCACACATATACCTAGGTACTACAAATCGAAATAATAGTAAATAATAACAGTATATAACGATCTTAACTTTCAAATCTTCTCTTTCAACTGTTTAATACTAATTAGGTCTCCTTGTGATCGAATAAAGTCTTCTATTTATAGTTAAATTTATTATTATTAAAAGATGGTAGACTCTTCATGAGTCTCTTCACTCACCTATGACAGCGTAAGTTTCAAGCGGTTAGGTGACGATGACATACTTAGGTATAGGTCAGGAATTGACCCCCAGATTAAAAAAGATAATAGCTTTCCGTCCTCGAGCCCATACAAGGTGTCCGCACCCTGCTTAGCTTAGTCCTCCTCAGTATTTCCGTACCCGGTATAGCGGTCCTACTTGTTCTAGCGAGCTCGGTAAGTCACCGCACTTGGACGTCAATCGCTCTTCCATGTACACCCGTACATACATACGTGTACTCGTACCTGTGCAGGCGGTGCGCACGGTGCTGCAGACGCAGCGGCTGCCCGAGGCGCGCCTGCACGAGATGTACCAGTGCAACATCGACGACATCGTGCAGCAGTTCTACTACATGGCGCGCAACAAGTACCGTCTTTTGTATAATTGGATAAAGTGCCGTGTTGCATCGCGCACCGCGCACCTTACATCGATCTAACGCTCGTGTGTGTGTGCGTGTGGCAGGGTGCCGCCGGTGAAGGCGGCCGGCGAGGCGGCGGGCGAGCTGCGGCTGCTGCCCGACCCGCAGTTTCGGCGGCTGCGCGCCACCGTCGACCTGGACCTCGCGCTGCAGACCTATAACGTGTACAGGTAACGGGACTTTTAATTAAACATCGGTTTAACGCACTGACGAAGATAACCATGCGACACGTACCGAGCTATAGTTATTATCTATGTTAATATTATAAAGAGAGAGTGTATTTTCTATGTGTTGATATAAATGTACACAAAACTATTTTATTATATTTGTGATTCTATTTTGTGATATAGACGGGGTTAAGGAAAACTGTTTTATATACAATTTCTCACTTTTATTTCTCACACTTACTGTTACTAATGACAGACAAGACATATTTTATTTTATTAATTTATTTATTTATCAACAGATACACCACTGGCTTATCACTAGACATTGTTAATTACATTACATTTTAGTTTTGTTTAAAATGATTTGCCTTTAAAGGTATGTACAACATTCGCAGAAATAGTACAGCTACAATAAGACATTTGTTAATTTAATTACACCAATATTATTTATAAGTTTACAAGTAATTTGCTTACAATAAAACTAACAATAAAACTAAACTTGAAGAAGAGCAAAGGAGTTATAAGTACTTATTACATATTCTAGTGAATTCTGACACGTTAACTGTATGGAAAATGTCGACGTCGCCGTCGGTGGTGATGTCGTTATACGTTTGCATTAACCTATTTATTGGGGCTCGTTTACCTAATTTTGTTCTGTGGTTAGGGAAACAGAAAGTTTTGGTAATCGGATGTCGTCGTGTAGATCTTAGAACTCTGATATTTATTTGATTTAACAGTGCTGGTGATAGTAGGAGGCCATGAATTAGCTTATGAAGTGTTTTAAGATCGTTATTCGACGTCTTTTTTCGAGAGACTAATTTGAAGTGGGATAGCCTAGTATTATAGTCAGCACGGTAAGGACAAGTTTGATCCTTAAAAGCTAAATAACGGGTAAAAATACGCTCTATTCGATCACTATGAATTTGGTGTGATGGGTTCCAAACAGGTGACGCATATTCTAGTGTACTACGAATAAGATCTTTGTATAGTGAGAATATATATAGGGTTCCGCAAATCCTTACATATTCGCTTTACGAATCAGGCCATCTTCCATGCTTTAGATGTAATATTATCAGTATGGATAATGAAATTTAATTTTTTATCGATCATTACGCCAAGGTAACAGACTACTTCGGATTCTGTGAACTTTTCTCCGTCTACAAAATAACTGGAAGGAATAATGTTTCTCTTTCTGGTAATTTTTATACACAGACATTTCTGAGGATTTAGTAGCATTTTGTTACTTTTGCACCAATCTGAAATAGAGGTGAGATCTGTCTGTATTTTATCTACATCATCTCTACTGGATCTCTACTACACGGAGACCTTATACAATTTTAAATCAATTTGTAAAAAGTGGAAGCGAAGAGAGTTTAGTGTTGCCAATATAAAATGTACATAGAATACCAACAGTATGTATATGTATGTAGGCCGTATTGGGGCGGCTTAGAATACTTCCCCCAATCCCATGCTGGCAGAACTGGGTGTTGTAAGAGGCGACAGAAGCCGGCCTGCTTGGTGGTAGGGCTTCGCGTATGGATTATATTATCAGTATTATTATTAAGTCATTAATATTATTACTGGTATTATTGTCTTTCCGTGAAGCCCGCCCGGCTAGCTGCCACCCTCCTACTTGAGTCAGCCGCTAAACCACTCGTCGTGTTCCGTCTGGGAGCTTGAGAGCCAGTACCTTCTGTCTAACCTTCTTCTCATTTCCTGGCCGACAGCGCATCAGTGATACCTTTGGTCTTGCTGATGTCCATGGGCGACGGTGATCACTTACCATCGGGTGGCTCGTTTGCTCGTTTGTCGGCTATTAGGTTAAAAAAAAATGCGGAGGTCATCTCTGAAACCGCGGCACCCATTTGAAAAATTCTTTTACCATTAGCATGGTGCATTATTCTGGATGGACATAGGCCATATATTATGTATCCTGTAGGCCCTATACCTGTACGTTAACTATTTTTTGGAATCTCACTGTAGTCTGGCTTTGCTATCGATATAGAGGTCTCCGACTATCCAGTCAAGCTCGTGCATCGCACCAAAACCGGTGAATAGATTTGGATGACACTTAGTATTTTAGTAGCTTATACATATTAATCTAAGACACTTTTTATCGCAATGTTTGCATCCGAAACTACGAGCTTAATACAAAAAGAGGGGCACGTCGGCAGGTCGGAGTGCTACGACGAGGAGGCGCGGCTGAAGCGGTGCTGCGAGGAGCTGCGGCGGCGGCTGGACGCGCTGAACGCGGCGGCCGCCGACACGGTGCGCGACCACCTGCGCGCCGCGCTCGACAACTGCGTGGCCGGCATGCGCTACGAGCGGCTGCAGGCGGACGGGCCGCGGCTGGAGGAGGTGAGCGCGCGGCACCCGCTCGTGCCGCGCTACTTCACGCTGCCGGCGGGCGCGGGCGCCGCCGAGACCGAGGCGGCAGTCTATGGCGAGGCGGGCCGCCTGGTGATGGCGCACAACGGCTGGGTGATGGACGCCGACCCGCTGCAGGACTTCGCGGCGCGCGACCAGCAGGGCCGCGTCTACTTGCGCCGCGAGCTCATCGCCTGGGGCGACAGCGTCAAGCTCAGGTCTGTTCCCGTTTGACATGTTGTTGGGTTCAACTTGCGGAAATACGAGTAATGATTGATTTGTTTATGATTTTCTTACAATCTTAGGAAGAAAGAAAGAAAGAAAGAAAAACGTTTATTTCACATAAAACAGCGTATAACAAAAAAAAATAATGCTTACAAAAAAAGAAAGAAATTAAAGTAACAACAATAAATACCGGAATGCTGTCTTATGCGAAAAATGAATGCACTCAGTTTTGCTGCGGCGGTGCTTAATCCACAACGCTGATTTTCAGTGCATCCGTCTGTGACGCATAGTTCGGGTGGTGGCAAAATTGGACTAGACTGTAAATAATTAATTAGAACTACTTAAAACTATAACACAATAACAAAAGGTACCATAATCACATTTATAATGAAGCGAAGTGGGTGCTAGGGTCACATTTGAGGGGAAAGCCTTAAGTATACTTATTATCAAATGTCATATAATTGATGTGAGTGTATGTGTTTATGCGTGTTTTTGTATGTAGTGTGTGTCTATGTGTGTACGTCTGAGTGTGCGTGTTTGTGTGTGTGTGTGTTTGTGTGTGGGTATATATGTTGTAGGTATGTGTTATTCTTCGTTTGTTATTTTGAATGTTAGTGTAGTTTGCTTTTGTAGGTTTAATAGATTTAATTGACTTTTTGTTTGAACGATCTTACACTATTCAGACTGCGCAAAGGAGGTGGAATATTGTTCCAGCACTTGCTCGAATTATACCTAAAGCTTCCTCGAAAAGCCGCAGAACAATGCTTCAGGGACTATTGACTAAGAATGTATGAGCCTGCTCTAGTATTACGTGTAATGTAGTTATTTTCCACGAATTCTAATTTATAATAAAGATATGACGGACATTTATGCTTAATAATACCAAACAAGAAGGACGCGAGATGGAACTGTCTGCGGTACTTCATCTTCAGCAAGTTTATATAAGCATCGTTTATATAAGGCGTAACGTGCGTTCGCGGCGGTATATTAAAACAGTACCTTGCGCATGCATTTTGTACCCTCTGTATAAAATTTTGAGAGCGCATAAAAGCCTGGGACCAATGACAGTATCAGCGTAATTAAGTTTGGATAGAACCACCGCTTCGCAAAGTCTTAAACGCAAGCCGCAACTGATGTAGTCTCTGATTCTATAAAGTACCTTCAGTCGATAGAAACTGTTTCTAACTGTGCTTATAACGTGATTTTCGAAGCGTAGGGACTCGTCCATTAATACACCTAAATTTCGTGCTTCTAACACTCTTTCTACCGGTTTTTGATTAAGAAGCAGTATTTGAGGGTTATTTGCTGCTATTATACTGATTTGCGTTTTGGAGCCAACAATCAGAAACTTAGATTTTTGGGGATTTAATACTAGGGAGTTCTTTTCTGACTACTCAAAGATACGTTCAAGATCTGAATTTATTTTATCAATGGCCATACCTGTCTCAGAAGGTTTGAAAGATATGCAAATCATCGGCATATATATGATATTTACAATGTTTAATTTGCTTGACCACGTGTGCGCTATACAAAATAAAAAGTAATGGCCCTAGTATGGAACCCTGTGGAACTCCCCTACTTATTGGTTTCTTTTCAGAAAACTGCTTATCTCCTCTACCATTCTCAATCACAACACACTGAGACCTATTTTTGAAGTAGCTATCAAACCATTTTATCGCTTCAGAACTTAAGCCATAATAAAATAACTTTGATATAAGAAGTGGTATATTTAAGCAATCGAAAGCACGTGTGTAGTCAAGGAATACCACTATACTTCCGTCTTCCATATTCTGAGCTGATAGAAGATTATCGACAACGTCCAATAACGTAGTAATAGTACTCCTACTTTTCCTAAATCCAGATTGAACACAAGGTAGAATGTTACTTGATTCTAAATATCGTTTTAACTGATCCCAAACTATTTTTTATAGAATTTTAGAAGTATTTGGCAATATGCTTATTGCTCTTAAATCTCATAACTCAGTTGGGGGTTCTTTTTTTGGAAGAGGCCTTACCAACGCTTTTCTTCCAATGATACATCTAGTGCGACCACACGAGTCAGTTCTGTTACAAATGAAAATACATATTTTTTTTTATAAAATGTAATCTTAACAAAACTCATATGTACGAGTACATATTTATTGATGTTCAGGCAGTATATAGAAAATATGAAAGAGATTTAGTCACCGCTCGCTTAACAGTTTTCTTAGGATACTCGATGTTGGAGCATCACGTGTGAGAGCGGACCAGGATTAGTTGTGTGATGTGTTCAGATTTGATAGATCGCAATTTGTTAGTAGTCTTGGTGAGATATTAAACAGTGTATCGCTAGGAGGTTTCACATTGTAAGTCGATCAAACAACATCGATTTAAACACGATTTAAGTCTTGAAACATCTTGCCTGAAATCTTTTTTGTCGTGCTCTTCAATCGTGAAAATGTCTTTCACCGGCTTACCGAGTTAACTTAAGCAAATCTTGGCTTTTTAAAAGCATTAATAATCTTTGGATTCTAACAGCAACGGGCCACCCCGAACAAGGGTCTTGAAAATTAGTGACACCCTACCGACCTCACTGACAACTCTCCATGAAACAAATGAAAATTGGAAAATTTTACGTTGTAATAGTATTTATTGCCAGACTAGTTACACGTACATTATTTGAAAACCGTTAAACAACTTGGGTGCGCTTGCGCAGGTATGGCGACAAGCCGGAGGACTGCCCCTTCCTGTGGGCGCACATGCGCGAGTACGTGGAGCTCACGGCTGAGGTGTTCGACGGGTTGCGCCTCGACAACTGCCACTCTACGCCGCTACACGTGAGCGCTTACTTTCATGGAAATTTCACCTCGAAAACAACTTTCACCTCGGCCTCGATTCCTACAGTCTTGTCGGTGACCGGTGACCGTCATCGTCTGACCGCAGGTGGCGGAGTACATGCTGGACTGCGCGCGGAACGTGAAGCCAGACTTGTACGTGGTGGCCGAGCTATTCACCAATTCCGACCACGTCGACAACATTTTCGTCAACCGTCTCGGCATCACCTCCCTTATCAGAGGTAGGTCGTCGCTCGCTGTTCTTCGTAGTTTTGTGTGTCGTGCGCTAAGTTAACCGTGGCGTTCGACACCGACAGAGGCCCTGAGCGCGTGGGACGCGCACGAACAGGGTCGGCTGGTGCACCGTTTCGGGGGACGCGCCGTGGGCGCGTTCCTGAAGGGCGCGCGCGGCGAGCGGCGACCGGCGCGCGCGGCCGTCGCACACGCCATGCTACTGGACCTCACGCACGACAACCCCGCGCCCGCCGAGAAGCGATGCGTGTTCGATGCGCTGCCCTCGGCCGCGCTCGTGGCCATGGCGTGCTGCGCCACAGGAAGCACGCGCGGCTACGACGAGCTGGTGCCGCACCACATTCACGTAGTGGACGAGACGCGGCTGTACGCTGAGTGGGGCGAGGAGGGCGAGGGCGGCGGCGCGCTGCTGCCGGCGCGGCGCGCTCTCAACGCGCTACACGCGGAATTGGCGCGCGCGGGGTACTCGCAGGTGTACGTGGACCAGATGGACAACGACGTGGTCGCCGTGACGCGCCACGAGCCGCGCTCGCGCAGGGTGAGTGCCGCCGATGGCGTGAGAACGACGGCTCGTGCGGTCGGTGCAGCTCGCTAATCCGTCCGTTCGTCCGCCGGTTGCAGTCCGTAATCCTGGTGGCGTTCACGGCGTTCAACCCGCCGGACCCCGCTAGCGCCGGTCGCCATGTCAAGCCTCTACGCTTCGAGGGGCAGCTCGACGAGATCATCCTTGAAGCGAGCATCTGTCACCAGGACCACAGGTTGTACCGCTCGCCGCGTTCCTCTGCTCCTTTCGACGACGGAAATCTTGTAAAAATATTTCCATCGATAACTTTCGACTTTTAACTTTACATACTGGTTGTCGTTTGATTCTAACAATACATTATCTAAAATAAAACAATGCATATTGTTTAGTATTAGAACTAGAGTGCAATGTGTGCAGAGCCCTTCTGGTTTTGCAATGAAATGTGCACCTTTATGGAAGGGTAAGGTTTACATAAAAATATGTCAGTTTCAATCAGCTAGGCGTATTATCACATCTCCTAAAAATACAACCGATTTGTTAAAAAATCTCATGTATAAACTAAATTATACTAAACAATCCGTAACGCGCGGGCAGAAATAGCGGGCGACCGTTCCAGCCGCCGAGCGCGTTCACCAAGCACGCCACCTACATCAACGGGCTGAGCGAGTACGAGGTGTGCGTGCGCACGGGCGTGCCGCTGGCGCAGTCGGGCGTGTTCTCCAGCGAGCGGCGCGAGGGTGCGCACACCGTGCTGGAGTTCCGCGCGCTGCCGCCTGGTAGCGTGGTAGCGCTGCGCGTGTCGCCGCGCGCGCCGCACGCCGCCGCCGCCGCCGCACTGCGCCGCGCCGTGCGCGAGCCCGACCCGCTAGCGCTGGCGCCCGCACTGGCCGACCTGGACCTGGCCGACTTCAACACGCTGCTCTACTGCTGCGACGCCGAGGAGCGCGAGCGCGGCGCCGGAGGCGTTTACGACGTGCCGGGCCACGGCCCGCTCGTCTACGCCGGCCTCCAGGTGCCTCAGCTCGCTCTGGATCTGCTTCGTTGAGAACTCGATTAGTTATGTCATATACGTTATATTTCGATTCGTCGGTTTCAGGGCATCGCGTCTCTATTGGACGAGGTGCGCGGCAACGACGATTTGGGGCATCCGTTGTGCGATAACCTGCGGGCTGGCGATTGGTTATTGGAGTACCAGTGGCGCCGCCTGGAGGGCGAACCGCGCCTCGCGGGCGTGGCGGCGCGTCTGCGCGACGCCATGCGCCCGCTGTCCGACTTGCCGCGGTACCTGGTGCCCGCGTACTTCGACGCGTTGCTGCGCGCGGCGCACGCGACGGTGACGCGAGCGGCGCTGGCGAGGCTGAGCGCGTGGGCGCGGTC